>NW_026486404.1:0-24452 GCF_026875155.1 Cherax quadricarinatus | reverse complement strand
AAAGGGGCTGACCGTCAGATGAGGATGTTATAACACCAGCTCAGCGTACAGGGAAGAAGACGTGGGCAGGAGTGATTAAGAAGGGGCAGGGTAGTGCACAGGGGGGGGGGGGGGGGGTACAGGTGGGAAAGAGTGCACGGGAAAAGACAGAAGCAGCAAAGAGTGGAACAGACAGGACACAGAGACATAGAGGAAAGCCACCCTTTCTGAATCTTTAAGTGTCTAAGATAAACGTGAATGGCCTTAGAGCTGACGGTAAACGAGTATGGTTGGAGGATGTTTTGCGGCGTTTTAAACATTGATGCGTGTTTTATTCAAGAACACAATTTCAAGTATGCAGAGAGTTGAGGCTGAACGGTTTTAGGATGTATGTTGGTAGTTCAGGGAAATTAAAGGGTGGGGGTGGCAGTGGCAGTGAGGGAATCCAGCCCATTCCACGTGCTCAAGTGGGAAGAGGGAGGGAGGGGGAGGGTGGTGAGGGTGGAGGGGATATGGGGTGAGATTAGAATATGTTTTCTGGGGATATTATGCCGGCAGATAGTAACATACGGGTAAAGGTGCATTTTGTAAGGGAGTTTTGCTTTTCTACATGCGGGGTTTACCAATGGTTTCTATAATAGTGGGGATTGGAATTGTGTAATCAGGAATAAGGATGTGGAGCCGAGAGGGGCAGGGTGTGTACTTGGAGTATTGGGGATTTGTTGAGGGATGCAGGGGTTTATGACATAGTCAGGGGCGATGGGTGGAAAGTAGAGCACATGTTTATGCGGAGGGGTTATGCTGCCAGGTTGGATCGTTAATATATACTCGAGATATAACAGTAGAACGTGTAACGACGATAGATTTAGGTTTTTCGGACCATCGTGCCGTTTTGGCAGAGATGGCATGGGAAGGGATGGTTCGTAGGTATGTGGGTTATTGGAAATGAATGTGAGGCTACTTCAGGGAAGGGGGAGGGGTTGTTTTTTAGGGAATGGTGGAAGCAACTATGGGAGGCTCGCAACGAAAGAGGAGGATGTCTTGGAATGGTGGAGAAGCACGCTAAATTGCAGATTAGGGAGTATTACCAGCATAGAGGAAGGGATGAGGCGAGGTGGAGGTATGGGTTACAGAAATATTTAGAGGGGCAGCTAAATGATTGTTATGAAGGGGAGGGGGGCTAGACATGGAGAAATAGAGGTTTTAAGGGGAAGATGAGGGATATACAAAATTCTCGTTTTGATGCGATACGTGTGAGGGAAGGTTTAGAGGAGGTTCTATGGGGTGACAAACCGTCAGGATGTGTTTTGAGGAGATTTAGGAATAGGCAACAGATGACCACGATTATGGGATTAGAGGTGTGTAAAGGGTGGGGGGATATAGGTGGGGCAGGTACTTAGTACCACGGATGGAATGAGCAATTATGCTGATTATTGGTTTAGGGAGAATTTTAAGCAGAGGGAGGGAGGAGAGAGGGAGGGAGAGATTCTGGGAGAAGGAATTCGAGGTATTTTAGGGAAGGAGGAGAGTGCGGTAATAGAGGGTAGGATCAGTGAGGAGGAGGTGGAGGAGGCGATAATGGGCTTGAGTAGGGGAAAAGCGCCGGGCATTGATGGAATTCCTAATGATTTCTATATTACACATTGGGATTTTTTTTTTTTTTTTTTTTTTTTTATTTTATTTAAAAGAACAGTATACATATGAAATACATACAATGAGAACATACATCAACGATTAACAGTCAGGTTTATAAAGATAAACACAACAAAACTTCAACATCAAAAGAGTATTAGACCAAACCCTGGACTAACTTAACCACTCACGCCTATATACAAACTCAAAACCCCAAAATTAAAACTTAAACAAAACACTGCAATGTCCAAAGCTAGTTATCCATTTCATTACTGGAAATTCAAAAAATAACATAAGTGATAACATAAGTGATAACATAAGTGATAACAAACAAATATATGGAAAACCCTGACAAGGAACAGGATACATTTGATTCACATACAACTGTATTATACATCATCGTATAATAATCAAGTTTATTTATTTTTTATTATTATATTTAATCCTCCATACAGACATTTTTTTTTTTTTTTTTTTTTTTTTTTTTTTTTTTTATATTTTATTTAAAAACTTCAAGTTACAATAGAACAATAGAACAGGTACATAAAATCATAATTACTCCACGAGTAATATAAAAGTTTTTAGTATACAATCCAAGAGTTAGGTACATATTTATGACAAGGAATCAATTGTAAGCTCCTAACTACCACGTACAATCATTATTAACACCCATATGTGTATGGGCCATAAGGTCGAATGTGGAATTACTTCGACTTACCCCCCCTGTCGAGATACTGTTCCCCTTCACACCATACACATGTTACATTATCATCTAACCATTGAAAACTTTAATTAGGAGTACATTAAAACCCTTTTTGGGAACTCGTCTATATTCCAGTATGCAAACCTTACTGGTATAGAACCCATGTTCAATGTTACAATGTACGATAAAATTTACATCAGTCAAAAACCACCATCAATCTAATTTTAAACGGTCATAGCTTTTTTTTTTTTTTTTGTTGTGTGTGTTAATTGTAGCCAAAAATGCAAAAAAGGCAGTACAAACCAAAACGTACATACAACATGAAAAAACACCCGATATCCATAACCAACTCGCAAATCATTTTGGACCCACATGTTCATTGATAAAATAACTGTAAATTTTTTTTTTTTTTTTTTTTTTAAATTTTGTGTTGATACCAACGTGCCAATCTAATTACTTAAAAACGGATCCTAAGGGTCGGTATCCTGGCTTTCAAGGAAATTTTAAACCCAGTGAACATAACCATCAGGTTTAGAAAATGTAACCCTGGAAACCCACACTTACATCTCACTATGACAAAACATTCACGTGAAAATGGCGTACCATCCATACCTAATTCTCACTACCTTCCTCTTACACACTACATCAGTTCCAGAGAAAACCAAAACAACCCCCCCCCTTTACATCCCCCATAAGGAGACCACTCCTTTGTCCATCCTCAGGGGGACCCGCCTAAGGGAACCCACAGTGAGGTTCCTATAACCTTCCGGGAAACTTTTTTTCCCCGGAAAGCCCCATAAACCAGCTATTCCTACACTTCGTCCCATAGAATCTAGCCGCCAATGCTTTTATCCTCATATCACCCCTTAATCCCCTCATTCCCAATGAAAAGTCCAGATAATCCACTATGATTTTACATTATAGCCCTTCCAACATCCCTAGGCACTCCCCTTACATCTAGTAGTAAAGCCCTTAAAAGCGGCAAACGACCCCCCCCCAAAAAGTCTGATAACCCCACCCATCCATGATTCACCCCCTCCAAGGAGGTACAAAAGAAAACCCCATGAAACGCCGTTTCAAAAATCACCACAAAACTGACAAAAAGCATCTTCCACAAACCCCATACTCGTAACACCTCCTTGGAAGCCAGAAACCCATGATAAACCTAATACTAATTCTCTTACTCTAGTGGTATCCGAAGCTTACTAAAATCTTCCCAAAAAACCCCCCAATCATACGTTGGATACACGGCTACCCCCTTTCATAATTCCTTGACCTTTCACTACCCTCACCAACCCTTTCACTTTGATTTTATCCACCCGTTGCACTGTCAATAAAAATCTCAACATATCTTCACAAACCCCCAAGTCCTTCCACTCCACCATTTACGTGCCTCCTCCATAACTTTTCCTACTTTAGCCCCCCTCACCCCCCCTTCCCTCATATACCTCCACTTGATATATACCCATTACTCCATCCAAAGGGAAAAAAAACCCAAAACCCCCCCCCCCGAAACCCGTCAAAAAATCCCTTTTTAAAACCAGCCCCCCAAATCCCCACCAAATTTCACACCCCCCTTTGCATTTCCACAATATCTGTACCTCAAAGGAAAAAAAACCTCTGCCCCCCCATCCCTTTGTATAGAAAGTGAATTTTTCCACCACTCCCTCTGATGAAAAGCTAAGCCCCCTCGCATTTAAAAACCTTATCTCTTAAAACCTTTTCCATGACAGCTCCAAAATTTCCCCTTCTGCATGCCTGCTCTTTCCCAAAATACCTTTATCCCACATACCTTGATTCTGTCAAAAATGCCCTCTAACCCCATCCCCAAAACCCCCCCCCTACCCAAATTTACCGCCCTCTAAAAACCTTGTTTTCACCGTTTAACTCTCATTCCGGTACCCTTACCAAAATCTGAATCACTCTACCCACCCCCCTTTTAATCCTCCTTACCCTTGAAAAACATAATCACCCACATACCCAACGTGCCCCCTTTGCACCCCCCTTCGATCTCCGTTTTTTCATCCCCCTCTAAAAAATCATAAAAAGGGATTCTGCCAACGAAAAGAGCATGTGACATCGACAGCCCTGCCTCAAACCCTCCCCATTGGTAACTTTCACCCAACCTCCCATTGCCTGTCCCCCCCCCCTTTGCCCATCATACAGGTGTTCCCCACCTCACTACCCCCTCCCAAAACCCCAACCTCTCAAGAAAACCCTAAGAAAACTCGCCCAGCAATCATAGCATTCCCCCCAATCTAAACCTGTTTTCCCCCTCCGTCATCTCTCTAGAAATCCTAATAAAAACCTGCCCATCCCCATCCTTCTTCCCGGGAATTCCCAACTGCCCCCTATGTAACACAAAACCCAAACTTTCCTCATTCTGTTCCCCAAAACCTTGCAAAAATTTTTAATCCGACACTTTACTAATCGCACGGTAATCATTCAAAATCGCATTCCTTTTTTTTGGGGCACTAAAACCGTGACACCCGTTTTTTGTGATTTCCCCATCCTCCCCTACTTAACTACAACTAAAAACCCCCCAGACAATGCCGTACACCCCCCCAATGATACCTAAAAAAACGTTTGGTTTTCCCGTCACCCTGGGGTTTTTACCCGGGCACTCCAAAAACTCCCTCCTTCCTCCTCACGAAATACTACCCTCGATTCTGTCACTGTCCTCCCATTTAAATACCCTTTTAAAACCCTTCATCCCCAAACCGTCTCTCACCCACTCCCCCCCCAACCCTCCTCCACTTCCCCCTAAACCAAAAAATCTGCAAAAAAAACTAATATTTTCCGTGTGGATGGCTTGACCCTCCTAAAACCCCCCCCCCCTGTACCTGCCTCAATATACGCCAAGGTGTCTTCGCCTCCCGTTCCTTTAAACCTCCTTAATACAAAACCCGATGGCCTACCCCTTAAAACATCCCCCAAACCCCTCCCCTAACTCGAATTGCCTAAAATTTTTTCATTGTGAATTTCCCCCAAACCCTATTTCGCAAAGTTCCATGTCCTCCTCCGCCCCACCCTTTCCTCTGCATAACAGTCTTTTAACTGCCCCTCAAGATAATTTTGTGGGCCATACCCCACCTCGCCATCTCCTTCCCCCGTATTTTAAAAAAATTTCGCGATTTCAACTTTGCCCTCATTTCCCACAACCCAAAAATCCATTTCCTTTTCCCTATCTCCCAAAAGGATTTCCCCAATCTTAAAACCCCCTGTAGGGTCAACCTCCCCCCTAAGTAGCCTCACATTAATTTCCAGTATCTGCATAAAATCTCACTATCCAAACCCTAAAACGCTATAACAGCCTGATCAAAAAACCCCCCATCGATAGCCCCCCCCTCCACACCCTTTCCCTGCCTAACATAAATCCCATCTAACCCGGGGCCCCTTCCCCTCGAATAAAAATGTGCTCCCCTCCATATCCCCTACTTCCCCCCACATCTACCATCCAAACTCGAAAACATCCCCTAGAACCCCCCAAAAAACAACCCGCCCCCCCCGGAACCAATCACCATTCCCAATACACAATTCCAATCCCCACAATCCCGTAAAAACAGGTAAACCCGTAAGTGAATACCAAAAACCTCGCGTACAAAATCCACCCTTTACCCTAGTTTACTGTTTCGGCTGTACACACCTACAAAAACTAACCCTCCTGGGCCCCCCAAAAAACCCCTCCACCCTGACAACCCTCCCCCCCCCCCCCCTCCCAACCCAGGATACCAAAGGATGGTCCCTTAACCGCCACAGCCACACCCCCTTAAACCCCAAAGCATCACATGAAAAACCTATAACCTTTCAACAACAGCTCACATCCTAACCTATGGTTTGTTTCCCGCAAAAACAGAATCAATACTAAAACTCCTCAAAACCCTAACCCTACCCCCTTTACCCCGGTTTTTAAAACGTTTACATTGAAAGTTCACACCTGAATTTTACAAGAAAGGCGGTTACCCCTATGCCGCTGGGCTTACTTGGTCCCCCCCTTTTTATAGGTTTTTGGTTTTCTCATCAATCCCTCTTCCTGCCCTCCCAACCCCTCCCGTCCCTTCCCCCCTAGCTTTCCCCCTGCCCCCCCCCTCCCGGGCTTCCTTTTTTACCACAGTGCCCACATCTTTCCCCGGCCTCTGCCTGGTGTGAGGCTTGTCCATGTCTGATGCCCCCCCCGACTCTTGCGGGAGCTACCCCCTACACACATTTCTTCTGCAACCAATCTTCTTGAGGACCTCCCCCACCACCCTTGCTTCCTTTCGAACCTCACTCATCTTCCCTTTCCCGCTTCTGTTCCCCCTCACCTTTATCACCTGCCCACATACTTTTCCCCCCTGCTCCCTCTTCCAAAAAAAACCTTTAGACAGCCCCCAAAACCCCCTCCTGAGCTGACTCGCAGTACTAACGGTCTGTCTGACACGAATTCCCCCCCCCCCGTTTCCACTGGGAGTGTAGACACGTCTCCAAAACCACCTCTGCCCTGTCGACCTCCCCACTCAGACCGTACCCGGCTTTTATTCCCCGTCTAACGCCCGGGTTCTAATGGGGTTCCACAGAAGCTTCTCCTGACGCCCAGGGCCCTGTCCCTGGGGGATTGTGCCCCATTGCTTAAAATCAATAAAAAGGACGTCTTCCCCTTGCCCCGCATAGTTACAAAAACCCGTTTCTATGATTATGCAAAAAATAACATATGTGGATGGCCTCCTCGGGGGCATTTCAGTGTGAAGGTCCTTCCCGGGATTCCCCCCCTAAGGGCCCTCCCTCCACATTCCCCTTTTCTCGGTGTACAGTTCCATAACCATGAACACGTCTGTAGGCGTATGCGTTGCCTCAAAAGTACATTCCTTACCCTTTTCCCCAAGTAAAATACTTAGACCTCATCAAGCATACTTCCCTGCCGAATTGATACTCATCCGCTTTTTGAAATTCGTCACGATGGTAGAGTAAGTCAGGCCCTCATAACTTCACGAGCCCTGACATTCCCTTCGTGCCACACCATACAGCTCTTCATTGGGGATCCCTAACAGTCCCTGGGTAATGCTTGGCAGGAAAGTTCATCGTGTCGTTGCTTAAAGATCCTCTAACCAGCTGAATGCAGACAGTATTATGCGCCGGTACAGTCGGTCCGCCATCTTGGTACTAATACTCTGAAGGAAAATGTCTGGTCCGGTTGTTTACCTGTATGAAGGAAAGGGGAGTGTTGGGGGAATCGCAGGGCACGGGGGTAGTAGTTTTGGTCTATAAGGGAGGGGGGGGAAGACCTTGGAGCTTTTAGGGCAAATCTCCCTCATGTGGTGCAGATTATAAAGTTTTGCGAAGGTTTTAGGTAACCGTAATGAAAAAGGGGCTTGACCGAGTCCTACATAGAGGACAGTGTGGGATTCCAGGTCGAAGTATGCGTGAGGGGCATGGAAGAATTAAGGATTTTGTGGAGGGTAGACAACGGGGGGGGATCTTGGGGATTGATTGGGAGCAGGCTTATGACAGTGTAGATAGACATATGTTGTGGTGTATTTTAAAAAAACAGGGTTTTGGTGATGAGATTGTGCGCTGGGCGACTACTTTGTATACGCCTGCAACGGTCAGGGTACAGGTTAATGGAAAGTTAGGGTTGCCGGTGCAGATGGGGATGGGTTTGCGACAGGGTTGCCCCTTGTCTCAAATCCTCTTTGCATGCATGCAGGACCCTTTTTATAGGCTTATAGAGGAAGGAGTGTGGGAACAGGGAGAGGTGGGTCCTGGGAGATGTGGTATTGTGGGGTATGTGGATGACACCACAGTTTTGGTAGGAGGGAAATAGGATTGGGAATGTGGGACGTATAATAGAGATTTTTGGTGGGGCGACAGGATGAGGGTTAATGGAGCAAAGTCAAAGTTATTAGAAGTAGGCACGTGGGTGGGGAGGGTTGGGGAACAGTATGGGTGGAACGTAGTGGATAGAATTAAGATATGTGGGGTTGTGTATATGGCGGACGCTGGGGAGGCACAGAGAATAAATTCCAAGGAAGTAGTGAGTAGAGCGATGGGTAGGATGCGCGGGTGGAGGGCTGGGGATGTAACATTGCAGCAGAGGGTGGTGGTAGTAAATACACTTGTGTACAGTAAAGTGTGGGGCGTGGCAGAAATATATCCCCTGAGGTCGTGTGATATTCAGGAACTGGAGAGGGTGGTTTTGAGGTATGTGTGGGGTTATGGGAAGCCATGGCTACGGAAGGAGGTGGTGATGATGGGCGTGCGGCAGGGTGGGCTGGGTCTTATACCTTTGGACACACGAGTGAAGGCAGTGTATGTGAAGCAGCGATACTTGAGGGTGGGAGGGGAGAGGGGTAGAAGGGTGGGAGAGGTCATGAAGGATGTGCAAAAATGGTGGAAGGGAAAGGCACTACTGGAGTGTGAAGATATGGTGCGAAATTTGTTGGCAGAAATGGAAGCAAGAAAATGTAAGGGTAAGTAGGCTTGGGAGGACAGGTTGGCAGGGTTACAGTGATACAGGGAGTAGCTACATACCCAATGTATGATTGGAGGGGCATTTGGGAAGACTTTCGGAAGATCAGATTAAAGCCAAGGGTTCGTGAAGTGGTTTATAGATTCTTTTGGGAATTTTAGCTACAAGGTCAGTGCTATATAGAATGGGTTATGTAGGTGCTGGCACTTGTTTGCATTGTGAGGAAGAGGAGACGGCTTTTCATGCCATATATTTTTGTGAAAACTTGGGTTTAGTAAGGGCATGGTTAGCGAGGTTCTGGGTATAGTGGGCAGGAGGGGGGAGAAACAAAATATCGATTTGAGGGCTTTCCCATTTTGATGTGGAGGGGTTTCCAAAGGGGACATTCGGAGGGCAGTGATGTATGTTGGGGCAGATTTTTTGTGTGTGTCTTGGTGCATGCGGGAGGTGGGGGGTGAATGTAGGGTGCGGGCGCTTGCGGCGAGTGTGTATCGTTACAATATGCAGAAATAGGCTACTATATGGGAGGTTGTGGGTAAAAAGTTTTCCCTTGGGTTATCGTAATCTGTCGGTAGGTGTAATGTTAGGGTTGGGTGTAGTTTAGAGCTGGATTGGGCTGGTTCTCCCTAAACTGGCATTCTTGTTTTTTTTTTTGAGACTAGTGGAGGATTGGAAGGTGGAATAAAAGTGTGTGGTTTGTGGAGCATATGGGTTTTAAAGTCGTTTAGGAATAAGGGGGGGGGTAGGGGGGTGAAAATGGTGACATTTGGTTTAAGAGACAGGGGTTTTATGACTTTCGACGTCAGGTACGAACTTGAGCATGGAAGGGAAACGTGAGTTTGTGTTTTTTTTTTTTTAATACAGATAGCATGGGTCAGGGGATGGCAGGGGTGGCTTTCTGAAGTGTCTTTTGCCAGGTTGGTTTGTTAATGATTGAGGGTTACTGCCCGGTACATGTTTTATTAGGAGCCATAAGTTATATTGGTAACTTAGTGCGTGACAGAGAAAGTCTGATATTGCTCTGGAACATTGTTAATAAATATATATATCTTGTTGAACATAATCATAAAAAAATGGGAATATGTATTAGTGAGAAAAATAAAAAAAGTATCTGGATTTGTTAGGAGGATAGAAGTTATTTGTAGTGTAGATGTAATTTTTATTGTCTCAGGACTTGAATATGTTAATTTTTTAGTCATTGGTAAATG
Organism: Cherax quadricarinatus; assembly: GCF_026875155.1. Classification (NCBI taxonomy): domain Eukaryota; kingdom Metazoa; phylum Arthropoda; class Malacostraca; order Decapoda; family Parastacidae; genus Cherax; species Cherax quadricarinatus. The sequence continues at coordinate 14,485 of NW_026486404.1, read as the reverse complement.
TGAAAGTTTATTATTAATAATAATATTAAATTGTCAGAATGGTGAAAATGTCTAATAAGCTCAGACGGTAAAGGGATGGGGTTCTCCATTTTGATACAAAATGTGTATTTTGCGTTGAAATGTAATTTATAAGTAGGTTCAAATTTACTTGTACGTCTTTTTGTTATTCTGTAATAGTATGTTGGTGTGATCATGAAATTTAATTAGTTATTTCTTCTTATGTATCCTTTGCTGCCCCAGAAGTGTGGCACTCAGTCAGTCCAGCAAAGGAGGTGGGGTGGGATTGCTATATAAAATTCAAAAGTATAATAGGATGCAATAGAAATACTGTTAAAAAAAAGGTGAAGGTAATGTTCTTGAAATGTAATCTGTTTGTTTTTTGTCCTATTGTCTTATGTATGGTTTTAAATAACATATATGTACAAGTTCTTAAGTGTTATGTAACACTTCATTAAATATCTAAGTTAGTACTGATAGTTCTGGTATACTTACCGTTATTATTATGTAATGTACGTCGTAAGTGACAATATTATGGTTAGGAAGCCTCGAGTGTAAGGCTTTTTGGGGATGGTCAAGGTGGTGTTTAGTGGTGCACTGTATATAACAGACACATGTAAAGTAGGATGGTTGGGTTAGAAGGTTCACTGGACCTCGTGTATTATCATGATGTCAGAGTTACCATATATGGGAAATGTTTAGTTCAGGTATAAGGATGCATGTTTGCATGGTAATTATATGGGGTACTGTGATTATGAATTATATGGTGTACTGTGATTATGAATTATATTTTGGATACCTGTTTGTTAAGGGATTGTGGTCTTATATATATTTATTCTTTTATGTTGTAACACAACGTTTTAAATAAAATATAAAAAAAAATTCTTTAAAGTTAGAATTATAATATAAAATTATAATATAAAAGGGACTAATATAAGTTGTGGTGAACAATAAGGTGGTAATCAAATAAATGAGCTTTGGAGTATAATGGCAAAATAGTGAACTGTGGCATGCAAAGAGTACGTAACCTTTATTCGGCGCACGTACACACCCTCATTTACAGTGACATTCGTCTCTCAGCCATTGAGTAGAGAGGACGTGTTCTACACTGCTGCCCTCTATAGCTGTTCGGTGGCAGTTTCATTTTCTCAACATGGCGCAGGCAGTCAGACGCCGCGTCAACACTGTGTGTTTGGAATTAACTCGTGGGGCAGTGCTTGGAATATCAATGGCGATATTATTGCCAGCGATAATCCGAGACACCTATGGTATCGCCAACGAGGATTTGTGCGGTGTGTAGCGATGAATGGTGTGACAAGAATCTTTGTAAAGTTTAGCTCAGCTCAAGTTTACGAGAATGTCGTCGACAAGTATCAAGAGGTCAATCTGGTGGTTAACCAGACTGTGTCTGTGAAGCTACACGATGTATCCCGCCATTATACATGGGTAAAAGTGAGAAATGTACCCTTTGAGGCTGATGCGACTGATATACGTGCTGCCCTGAGTAATTACGGCACCATACACATGGCTACAGCAGGGAGGTGGCCTGATGGCCCATATGAAGGACTACCTGAGGGAACTTTTTCGGTAAAAATGACATTACGACATCCAATCCCTTCATATGTGATCCTGCAAGACTTCAGGACTCAAGTTTTTGTGACTTATGCAGGGCAACGCCGCACTTGTAGGTTGTGTGGAGCATACGATCATTTGGCGGTGCAGTGTGAAAGGAGACGAGGTGCCAGGGTTGTACAACAGAGCAAGGATTTAGGGGAGGAAGGTATAAGGCAAGATGTGCCTGAAGCGCCTGTGCAACCCTCAAGATTGTCTTGGAGCGAAGAGGTTGAGAGGTCTCTGAACACGGTGTGTGCTACACTCCCGGAAGTGTCGCCTCCTTTGGATGCAGCCCCAGAGGTGGAAACGGCTTCGCGAGAAGAGCAGGCCAATGATGTGGAGACATCCATTGTCTCTGTGTTAGACGAATTATTTACGGAGGACAGCATGAGTCCTGCGACGGCACCATCCCTAGACTTGGGACAGGCTGCGACGGTGGACGTGGATCACGACGTGCAGCTGGTAGTGGACGCCACTGACGCCTTGCTGAAACAAACGGTGGAGGTGGAAATTCACCAGGATTGCACTGTGGACGACGAAATGCAGGTAGAAAGTGTAACACGAAAGCGCTCTGTTACACTTTCAGATTCTGATGATGTGTTAACGCCAGCCCAAAGATCAGGGAAGAAATCATGGGCGGATGTGGCACAGAAAGGGTCCTGTGTACCAAAGCACAGGGGATGATTAGGAGTGCTTCAAAAGGAGGGGAAGGGAAAATTGGAAACAAAAAATCTAGTGAAAAACATTCAGTGTCGAAAGGAAAACCATCATTGTCGATTTTAAGTGCCTCACAATAAACATTAATGGTTTACGAACTGTACGAAAGTGTGCATGGTTACGTGATTTATTGGTGCGTAATAATGTGGACGTTGTGTTCATACAGGAACACAATCATAAATGTGGTAGTGAATTGCGGATAGAAGGATATAATGTGTACATGGAGAATGCAATTCGGTTGAAAGGTGGCGTTGCCATCATGATCAGGGAGACTAGCCCGTTTGTTGTGAGACGTAGTGAAGGGGGGGGAGGGGAGGATAATAAGGGTGGAAGGGCTATGGGGACGGGTGAAGGTGGCTTTTGTGTGTGTGTATGGTCCAGCTGAGAATGATGGGCGTGTAAAAGCAACCTTTGTGAAAGAGGTGTTAATTTATTATTTGAGGTCACTCCTGAAGTAGCTATTGTAGGCGGGGATTGGAATTGCGTGATCCGGCGTAAGGATGTAGAACCTCGGGGAAGTGGGTACTTTTCAGGGGTATTGGGAGATTTAATGTCAGGGGTGGGATTTAAAGGACGTGGTGGGGGGGGGAGAGGTTGAGCATACTTTTGTACGTCGTGGATATGCGGCGCGACTTGATAGAGTGTACGTGTCACGCACCATCGTAGTTAATAGTGTGCGTGTTTTAGATGTGGTGTTTTCTGATCATAGAGGAGTTCTTGTGGACGCAGGGTGGGAGGGTTTACCTAAGAGGGGTTGTAGTTATTGGAAATTGAATGTTAAATTGTTAAAAGGGGAGGAGAATAGGAAATCTTTTGAGTGTTTTGGGAGGGTTTGTTAGCAGGGGCTCCTGGGGATAGAGACTTGGTTAGGTGGTGGGATGTGGTGGCTAAGAAACGTATTCGGGATTACTATGTTCGGCTTGGGAGGGAAAGTAATCAACTTTTATATGGGCTACAGGGGTATTTAGAAGGACAGTTACGCAATTGTTATGTGGGTGATGGTGCGAGATACCCTGTGGAGGAAATAGAGGATTTAAAGCAACGTATTAAGGGTTTGCATAATGATCGATTTGATGGTGCACGTGTGGCTGGAGGGTTGGAGGAGGTTCTCTACGGGGATCGGCCTTCGGCGTGTGCGTTAAGGGGACAGCAGAAGAGGAGGGCAGCCACGGAGATGATGGGATTAACAGTTCAAGTGGGGATGGGAGGGTATAGGGAAGGGCAGGTATTGATGTCGACTGAAGGTATGAGTGGATATATTGATGCATGGTTTAGGTCATATGCACAACATGTGGGTATACGAGATGATGCTTTAAGGGAAATGGGTGGTTATGTGCAATGCGAGCTTGATGGTAGAGATAGGGAGACTTTGGAAGGACAGATTACAGAAGGGGAAATTTGGAGAGCTATAGTAGGTGCAAGTTTAGGTAAGGCACCGGGTGTAGACGGGTTGCCTAATGATTTTTATGTTAAGAACTGGGAAGTATTGAGGAGATTTTTAGTAAGATTGTTCAATGTAATGAAGGAAGATGGGGCAATGGGTGAGCAGCAAAGAACTGCTGTTGTTGTATTAGTGCCAAAGGTGTGGACAGACCACGGTAGAAGATTACCGTGCAATATCGCTTATGTGCGGTGATTATAAGTTATTTGCAAGGGTATTAGGGAACAGAATCAAACAGGTTTTAGGTAAAGTAATTGATAGAGGACAATATGGCATACCGGGTAGATCAATGTATGAAGGGCATGGAGCTATTAGGAGTTTTATAGAGCATAGGGGGGAGGGGGGGAGGGGGTGTTTTGGCTCTGGATTGGAGAGCTGCTTATGATAGCGTAGAAAGGGATGCATTATGGAGTTTTATGCGTTGGTTGGGTTTCGGGAGGGAAATTGTTTCTTGGGCAAAAACTTTGTATCTGGGTGCAGTTATGAGAATACAGGTTAATGGACGACTAGGTGATAGCATTCAGATGGGAAGGGGTTTGCGACAGGGATGCCCTCTGTCGCAAATTTTGTTTGCATGTCTTCAGGAACCCTTTTATAGGGCAGTTAGGTGGAGTATAGCGAGAGCGAGGGTTGGTGTTGCACGTGAAGGAGAAGCGGGTATAGTGGGTTTACGTGGATGATACGACTGTCTTGGTGAGGGATGTGAGGGATTTACATAAGGTAGAAAGGGTGATAGACGTTTTTGGTGAGGCTACAGGGATGAAAATTAATGTAGTAAAGTCCAAGTATTTGGATCTAGGGGATAGTGTACATAATGGTGAGACTGTTGAGGGTGGGTGGCGTGTGGTAGATCAGCTGTTGATATGTGGGATAGTGTACATGCGGAATGATAGGGATGCACAAGAGGCAAATTCGAGGCGCACCGTGGATGGAGTTTTGAAAAGATTGGGAGGCTTGAGGGCAGAGCAATTATCGTTGCATCAAAGGGTTATAGTCACGAATGTCCTGTTGTATAGCAAAGTTATGGCACGTGGTGGCAATATATCCGTTACGACGGTGTGAGGTGCAACGGTTGCAACTGCGGGTATTCAGATTTATATGGGGATCGGGTTGTGACTGGCTAAGTAGAGGGGTGGTGTCGCTTCCCGTTAGCCAGGGGGGGCTGGGGCTTATACCTCTTGAGAAGCGTATGTTGAGTGTGTTTCTGAAAAGGGGGTTTGTGAGGGAGGGGGTGAGGGGGGGAGGCCTTGAAAGACTGCGCATGGATATGCAACGGTGGTGGAGGGGTAGGGATTTAATGTTTGGGGAGGCTATGTTGCGAGTTTTACTGAGGTAAGGGATCCGAAACAGCTTAAATTGAAGGTTCTTGAGAGGGTGGGGGGTGGGTCTGTGGTGGCGGCAGTTGAGGGGGCATACCCTATGTATGCATGGGGTTCTGTATGGAAATGTCTTCAACAACTACGTGTAAAATCAAGTGTCAGGGAGGTTATGTTTAGGTTTTTACATGGGATCTTGCCGTCTGGGGTTGTGTTATTTAATAGGAGATTAAGGGAAGGTGGGGAGTGCAAAGCGTGTGGATGTCCGGAAACCATATTTCACGCTGTGTACTTTTGTACTTGTTTAGAAGATGTGAGGGTCTGGATAAGTAGAGTAGTTAGGTTAGTGGGTGGGGAAGGATTACAGGTGTTGCGGGTGTTAAGTTTAGATATAGGTGGGGGGAGTCAGCAGGTGGTGAATGCGGTTGCGTATGTGGTCACAGATTTTATTTATATATCTTGGGCAATGAGGGAGGTGGGAGTCGAGGAAAGGATAAGAGTGTTAGGGGCCACGATGTATAGAACAAAGTGCCGCAATAGGGATCTTTATGGGGGAAGATGGGAGACAGCATTTACTGAAGGTTATCGTAGATTCAGGTTGAAGGATTTAAGAGATTTAAGTGTAAAGTAAGGGGTTGCGGCGGGCTAGTTTTCTTGAGTATGGAAATGTGTATAGATGTTAGCGTGTGTGGTATGTTTGGTAATATAATAAATAAGCTTCTTTTGTGATGTGAGTTTGGTTGGGTAGTTGTGTAAGATATGTTATTCACATTGTTTTTCAGAAGGTATCGAATTTAATATGTAAGTAGTGGTGTTTACACTACATGATTGTGTGTATAATGTGTGAGAGGGTACATCTCACAGTATTTGTGTGTTTGATGGTTTGAGGTGACACAAGGCATGATCTAAGTATGTCTGGATTCTCCTTTTGTCCTCAAAGGTGTTATACAAAGATAGTACTGTGGTGTATGTGATGTGTAGGTTTATATGTATTCAACACATGCTTGTTGTATGTTCCCTTTCGTTACTTTTTTTTTATTTTCATTTCAATGATTTGTATAGATTATAAACGGTATCTTTCTTTCCCCATATGAAGAAATTTTTTTTAGACGTTTCCTTTTGTGTCTGAGTTTTGTTGTTTAGGGTTTAAGTGTAAATGAAATTGAGTGGGTTTTGAGATCTATGCTCTTTACTTTGTATGTTTATTGTATTTTGGTAATGTAAAGCTGAAATGTTGGGGTAAGTATGTATGTTCTGTGGTTATGTGTTAGGTTTTGGTTTATTGATTAATGAAAAGGGCGGGGGAAAGTAACTGTTACATTTTTTGTTATTTTTTTCAATTTTGGTTTTCGTCATATGTCATGTTAAATGTAAAATTTTATGGGTTAGGTTTTGGTCATTGTTTTTTTTTGTCTTTCATGCCCCTGTTAGGTTTTTATTTGCAGCTATGTTATTGCCGTTAGTTATTTTGTAGTTATAAGATATATCTTGAAAGTATATAGGTGCAATCCATTTTGTTTGTTTTTTTTTTTTGGTTTTTTCTTATTCAATGGCTGAACCTTCAGGATTGAGATCCATATGTTTCTTTTAATTTTTTTAAATTTATGTATACTGTTTTGGTTATAAATAAAATTAAAAAAATTTTTCGGCTTTTCCCCCCAACCGCGAAGGGGGGTGCAAAGGTTGATGAGGGGGGCCCCGTCGTTCAATAGTGCCCAGGTTTACCCAATAAAAAGATGGTTTTTTGGCAATGCAAGGTTATGGGGGAAAGCTTCCTGTCTGCCCTTGTCATTCCCATCTGAGGGGGTTTGAAGCACGGTTGCTATTTTGTGGCTTTTATTTTGCTTGTTACGGGGGGAGTGAATTTATCATGTAAAATGTACTATTGCTGTTATAAATTGGTAAAGGATAATATAAGTCTAATTTTTTTTTATTTTGGGTTTTTTCCCCCTTTTAACCCGGGGAAAAGGGCCATTTGAATCCTGGGTTGTAATAGGGGTAGCTGTCCGAGAGTTGAGCTGGATTAGAGAAGGTTGGCTTAGGGTAAAAGCTCGTAGCAGGAACTTTGAGTTGTGTCTGGATTGCTTTACAATTTTGGTTTGTCAGTTTTTCTAGCCTTTTCGGGTGGGAATTTTGCAGTAGCTTTGCTTGATACGTATTTGTTTGTATTGTGCATAGCTAAGGTGTTTGCAAATTAAACGTGTTATTTGGGGGTATTCTGCAATGTACTGTGATAGCGAATAATTATCCCCCTAGACGAGTCAGAGTTGGTGTCGACATATACTTTGCATAACCTCCCAAAATTTTCCCCTACAGCGTTTTTGGGAAAAATTGCTCTTTCTTTGGATTACATAAAAACGCACTCTCACAGCTGCGCAACTGCTTTCATGTTTGTGAAACTTATAGAAGAAGAGATGGACTCGATCCTCCTCTGGGAGTGGGGCAAAAATAATTTTCGGGAAAGTGATAACCAGGAGAAAATGGCAGTTAGTGAGCGGGGTTGTCTCAGGGTGAATCGGTTTGGCACTTGGCTGGCAAAATCAATTTTGGGGGCAAATGGAACGAGCTTTGCAGGGAAGTTTGAGGGGGGAAAAGAAAGGAGGCAGTTTTGGGCATTCTGTATTTTTAGTTTACAAAAAGCATTTCAGTTTTTTCCCCCGTTCAATAGGCGAACCAGAGCTTTTTTCAAAAAGTTCGAAAATCAGGTTCGAGCTTGGGTGGGGAACAGTTTGGGGCATCGTTGGTTATACAGATTATCGGGTAAGGCCAGGAATTTAGTCAGTTTTAAAAATGACGCTGAATTTTCGGATTATCAAGTAGTAAAGCCCACGTGTTGGGAGATTGTATATCCCACCCAAATACCGAAAAGAGTTTAAAATTGGGCAGCGAAGCTTGGTCAATCCTAGTCGACTTTGTGAGACACAAACCAAAGCTTTTACCGTGGTAAAAAGCAAGTGGTGTCTCTACCTTTGGGATCTGGTCCCAGTTATTCTGTTTGAAACCCTGCTGGGTTGGGGCCCAGGGGTTTCGGTCTTTCGCGGGATGTGATTAACCAGTTGGAGGCAGCCGGTTTGGCTGATACCTTCGAAACTACCGCTCCTTGCCCCGAGCGGCCCCCGTCTTTTTCAACAGCTGCATCAGCAGAGATCGCAACCTTGGAGAATGAAGTGCCACCCGGAGGGAGAACGCTTTGTCGAACCAAGTACTGGTGGCCCGTTTTAAAATATGGTCACTGCGGAGAGGAAATACTCATGGTGCATTCGAAAAACGTATCAAGAGGCCCCAGCCAAAACGCACCATTTGCAATCAACAGGGAGAAAAGGGAAAGCTGTGTTGTTCGGTGCAAAAAAGTAGGTCATCATTTCCCAACTGCCCCAAAACCCCAACCATTGGGAAAATTCTAATATCCTAGTAACATGCCCCCCTAGAGAAGTAGAAAAAGGGTTTGGGCCCTTTTTATTGCAAAAGTCTTTTTTCCCCTTCAGGAAAATCAAAAAACAACAAAGGAAAAGACCTTTAGAGATATGGAGATATTGCTCATTGTAAGAGGGGGAATATTCCCCCTTTCAGAGAATACTTCTTTAAATTTCCTCTGTTTTTTTGGAACCCATAGGAGGAGTAATATTTGTTCTTTGCAAAAAAATTTATGTACAGTGCAAATATTACACGGGTATTGACTGTAGGTGTCTCAAAAGATTCCCATGAAAATGCAGTTTTATTATGGGTAATAACATTATACGTTGTTGTGTCTAAACCCTTAATGTTTAAATTTTCCCCGGTGTTGGCCATAACCGGGCAACTCCAGGGTTGTTGGGAGAATTTTGACCTACCCTTGGACGACCCCGATCTGGGAAAACCCCAAATTGTTTTCGGGGAAAAACTGGCCGAGCTCGTAAAAAATGAACAGACCCCGATAAACCCTTCCTATTCCCAGGTTGCAGGTTGCCAGATGTCTGTTTCCATCCCGAGGGTGTTTTTCGGGAGGAACAACGAAAGGCCCTTTTTTAAAAAATTCGCTTTTGAGGACCCCATGGGTAAATCCTTTGAGTATCCGGTCAAGATGAATTTAAAAAAAGATTATTTGATCTGCATGAGATGGAAAGGAGATAGAGGGCCGGCTTTTGTATGACGGTTTTGGGGTTTCCCAACGAGTATAGCCTAAAATATTAAATATAGCTCTAATCGTCATTAGGGTACTTGGGAAATTACAAAAACCTTGTTGAATCAAAAAAGAATTTTATTGGCCAAAATTTAAAAGAAAGATGTGAATAATATTGGTGTTCCCGAGAATGTCGCAATTTGGAAAAAAACCGGGGGACTTCCCTTTAAAACCTGCACCTCCCCAACCCCTATCTGCTGATGGAGAACCTTTTGCAGTTTTAGTTTAGTTGTGTAGGTCCATACTAGGTCAAAGTTGGAAATCAATATTTATTTACGATTATGGAAAAAAGAAACCAGATACCCTAAAGAAATTTCCCCATGGTAGTATTATACTAAAGTATTCTCAAAGCTTTAACAAAATTATTTCTTTTTTTGGGCTTTCCCAAAAACTTTCCCCCCGTGATAAGTTACTAATTTCTGCCAAAGCTTAGGGAAGTAAATAGGTTGGGGAAACCCAAAAAATTTTCCCTGTATATTCAGTCCGGGGGCCCCTTGGAAAGTTTTCCCCCAGATTAAAACAATAAGAAAAGTTTTTGCATGCACTTCCCTACAGCTGGGATAAATCACTACCTTTGTTGCTGTTCTCAGTACGAGAAACGGTGCAAGGTCTACAGGGTATAGTCCTTTTGAGTGATCTTTGGGCCCAATGTACGAGGTCCTTTGGGTGCTCAAAGAAGGAGGGAGGGGGAAAAGCGTTACCCAAAAAATCTACAATCCTTTTCTTAAAGGTTTGCGGGGGACGTCAGTTACCCAGGCTAACCCTAAAGAAGCTCAAACAGATGAAAAGAGGTATGACAAAAGTGCACAATTCCGTCCTTCCACCAGGAGAAAGGTTGTTGGTGCAAGAACAATACCTTTGGCCAATTAAAAGCTAGATTTACGGGCCCAATGCGATTGTAAGTAGTTATTGATTTTAAATTATGGGGTAGTCCATTATAAGACCTCAAAATTTAAAATTCCCAATTTAAATCAGTTAAAGTACCCCCTTTACACCAGATAAAATCCCCTAATGACTTGTCCCCTACCCTTTGGGCAATTGGGGTCTTTGCATTATCTTGAAATTAAAATTAAATTTCAAATTCTGTCCCCCCAAGGATCCCAGCCCTTTTAAAGGAGAGTTATCTGAAACGCAGCAAAAAATTAAATGGCTTTACAGTCATATCCCAATATTTTTTCGGGTGTGCCGAAAAAAAGTAGTTAGGTTAAAGAGTAATGTGGGAAACTCTAAAACCCAAATTTAAATCCCCCCTACAAGTAACCCGAAAAAACAAAGGTACTTCAGCAGGAAGTAGAATTTTTGTTAAAGCATGTTTGTGGAGGAGTGTCTAGTCCCTGGGTTCCCGTGATCCTTGGAAGAAGGTGATGGAGGGGTTTTTTATGTGTACAGACTCCCTAAAGGAAAGAGGTCACAATTCAGAGTTACCTCTTCCCCCGTCTGGATGAGTAATTTTTCTTTGTGGGTAAGGCTTTTTGTGCCAAATTAGATCTCCTCAAAGGTACTTCAGGTACCCTTTTAAGATAAGGCGAAAGGAAAAAATTTGCCTTTTTAAATTCCGGAAGTATTTCAATACAGTTACACCTTCGGAATGAAAAATTCCCCCCCTTCATTCCCAAAAATTATCCATCAGGCTATTAAAAGGGCTTGAAGGACGGCAGCGTACCCAGATTTATTGTTGTGGTGTCCATATGGGATCAACACCTACTTTGATTAAGGGTTGTTGAGACCTTTTAAAAGGGTTCCCCTTAACAGTTAAAATTTTTCTAAATTTTCTTTTGGCCGGCATGCACTTTTCTGGCCATGAAAAAGGTAGTGGTAAAATTGCACTAAATTGTAAGTTTTTTCTATAAAGATTATCCGTTCTCTGATAGGAAATCTCTTCAACTTTCTAGGCTGTAGGATTTTAAGAAATTCTGTAAGAAATTTTAGATATTGTAGCCCCCCTTTTCCCTTTTTACCCCGTAAAAGTTCCCCTTTTAATTTGGGCGTAGATTGTAACCTGCTTTTAAAAAAGCAAAAAAATTGTGTACTGCACCCATCTCTTGTCTCCGATTAGAAATAAGAAAAATAAACGAAGGAAAATGCAGAAGGTATGGCCCCTGCAAGGAGGTCAAAGTCTCCCACCCGGGTTAAACCCAAAGCACCCCAACTAGTCAGGGAGGGAGGTCACATTGACTTAAGGGAGGAACACGGAACCCATGGGAGCACAAGTTCAGGTCTAAATCCACCCCCCCACATTATATGTATTTATCAAAATATTTTTAAAACTACCAAGTTTGGCCCCTATAACGGTATTTGGGAGTTTGTTCCTCATCCACAACTCTATTACCCAAAACCCGTTTTTTCTTACCCCCCCTGAATCTGAATTTTTCCCAAATTAAAAACCATTTCTGCGAGTCCTGTCTAGGCTAGATATTTTTAGCAATAAAATTACATCCCTTTTTTTTATTCTGTTTCCCTTTACACCCCTTCTCCAAAAATTTTTATTTCAGGTTGTGCTTGTGAGTCTGGGGTTGGGGGGTACTATAAAAATGGGAACAAGGGTTGCAGCCGTAGCATACTTTTCAGCCCGTTCCGCCGCATAGAGGGGGTTATTCTACATTTAAAAAGAAGCCCCCCGCTGGGTTTGGGTTTGGAGCATTTTGATGTTTATGTGGGGCCCGAATTCAGGTGGGCAGTCTCAGTGTCAAATCCCCTAGTATATCTCCAAACCCTGAAGAACCACAACACAAAGGGTTTTGCGTGGACGAAGGCTGCACCCCACAAAATTTTTTTTAAATATATTGGGCAAAGAAAAAGTTGGCAGATCTTTATTAGGTCTAATAATATTATTTAGGGTTTGGATGTTTTTTGTGGTAACCCCCTTTTTATGCTTTTTTTTTATCCCCCGGGGTGGGGTTTTTTTTTTTTTTGAGGGGGGGATGCGGGCTACCGTCGCCCGTATCTTGGACCCATGCTAGCCCGTGACTGTGTCTCCTCTAAGTTTGGGTTTTGGGTTTTTGGTCAGAGAAAGGAGCTCTTCAAAGGTTGGATGGGGGGAGGAAAACGGGGGCCCATTTTTTGTGCCAGGCGGCACGGTTACCATGGGGGGTGGCAGCCTAATCTGGCCTTCTCGGGGTGGGGGTGTGGCATGCAAGAGTACGTATTTTTGGGCATGTAAACCCTCATTTTCAGGTATCTCCCCCCAACCCGCGAACCAGGTTGCTAAAAGTTGATGGGGTCCCTCGTTTAACAGTGACCCGGTTTGCAAAAGAAGATGGTTTTTGGAATCCAGAGGTTTGTGGGTACCCCCTCTCCCGTTTGCCTTGTCATTTCCCCTTCTAGAGCTGGTTGAAGACGGTCTGCTATTTGTGGCTTCTATTTTGCTTTGCTTTCCCTGGAGTGCATATATTATCACTGACATAGTGTAATATTGCTGTTCTAAATTGGTGAAGGATAAATAGGGCTAAAATTTTTTATGGTTTTTTTGTCCCTTACCCGGGTAAAAGGCCATTTGAATCCTGGGGTTGTAATTGAATTTTAACTTTAGCACTTGATTATTTTTAAAATTGTGAAATTTTTGATCTAAGGTTTAATAAAACTAAAAAAAGGAAAAAAATATATAAGGGATACAATTAAGTAATTTAAAAAAGTTAAATGGACAGGGGGTCCTATGAGAAAAATTTGGTTTTGGAGCAAGATTGATTTTTAATATTAAATAAGTTGGCAGTTTATTGCCCAAAAAAAAGTAAAAAAAAAAATCGGTAGTTGGTACTAGCTAGAAAAAGATAGTTTTGGTACTTGCAAAAAAAATAATTGGAATTACCTAATCCAAAACAAAAAAAAAGTGACTAAAAAAAAAGTAGTGGGAAACAAAATTAAAAGGCAGGTAAGAACAATAAAATGGTAATGGCTTGGTTATAATATAAGTAAGATGGTACCCCGGTACCCCGGTACCCCGGTACCCCGGTACCCGGTCACAGGTACACAGGTTTTAAAAAAGGGTAATAAAAGGTTGGAGTTGAAAATCAAAATTGAAAATTTTGGGAACAAAGTTAGGGAAGTATAAAAATGTTTATGTACAAAAGTAAAAAATTTATGGAGTAAAATGGTGTTTTAATAAAATTTTAGTAAGTTACAAAAAAAGTGAAAAATAATGTTTATTTCATTCAATATTTCATGGTGTTATATAAGGTTATTGGCGTACAAGGGAATTAAGAGTACTTAAGATAGTAAAATTGGGATTAAAACGGTTAAGGGGAAATTTGACAATAAAGGTAAATTAAAAGATGTCAAAATGTTTAAAGTAAATTGTAATGATAGTAAAAATCGTAATTATTAATTTAGTAAATAAAATCAATTAATGTATTTAAAAAAATAGAGGTGTAAATGGCAGAGAAAGTACAATTTAGTAATGTTTAAACAAACAATGTAAATAAGAAAATTACATAAGGTGACTTATGCTTACTAGTAAAATCACAAAAAAAGGTAGTTGTTATTTAATTACTAAGAGATTGTAAATGAAATTTGAAAATAAGGGGGCAAAAAAACATACCTACGAGGTTTTAGGTTGGCATTGTTTTGTTTTCTTGTAAGATTATTCCTGAGGGAAATCGTGATGACTTTTTTAGTTCGTTATTGTGTACGTTGACCCACATTTGTTTCGTAACTAGATTTTCCCATCCCGTGTGAAAACATTGGGTATTGTCATTTTCTCCCCCTTAAGTTTTCTGACTATCAGGAGGTTCTGCGTTTTTTTGGGAAACACTGTTTATGTATACCCCTTTTTTACTTTAATAGTTTCAATTTTAAGTCTTTTTTCCCGTCATGTGATGGGAAAACTAAGCTAACATTTTTTACCATGGGGTCCCAGTACCTGGCTGCCCTTTTTTCCTACCATGGGATCCCGTAAACCCGGCTGCCTTTATTTTGACTCTGATACAATAACACTTTTTTGGTCCTTTTGATCTGCAGAGTAATTTTTTACTGTTCGTTTGGTTTTATTACTAGAAAAGTGGACTGTTCTATTACTGGTCCCAAGTTTATCTTGTTCGTTTTATTTCTTGGGAGCAAATTCCTGAAATGGTTATCTAAGTTGTTCTTCCATTCTTTTATGCTTTTCAACCTTTGTATTAAGAGATTTATTTTTTCTGTATGGCTATCATGACTGTTTGGATTTTGCCCGTTAGTATTTGGTGTTGTAACTTTTGTTTAAAATTGAGATTTTGTTTCGGTTTTATCCCGGTGTCTTGTTTTGTTAGC
>NW_026486393.1:22500-23698 GCF_026875155.1 Cherax quadricarinatus | reverse complement strand
CCCCACCCCCCCCTCATGTATTTATTACCCATGTCAAGGGGCAGTGTGTGGTGTAAAAAAGGGCAGAGAATTTGGAGTGTGGAAATTAGGAATAGGTGTGGAGTTAATAAAAGTATTAGTAAAAGGGGCTGAAGAGGGATTGTTGGGGTGGTTTGGTCATTTAGAGAGAATGGATCAAAGTAGAATGACATGGAGAGTGTATAAATCTGTAGGGAAGGGGAAGGGGGGGTAGGGGTCGTCCTCAAAAAGTTTGGAGGGGGGGGGTTTAAAGGAGGTTTTGGGGGCGGGGGGACTTTGACTTCCGCAAGCGTGCGTGAGTGTGTTAGATAGGAGTGAATGGAGACAAATGGTTTTTGGGATCTGACGAGCTGTTGGAGTGTGAGCAGGGTAATATTTAGTGAAGGGATTCAGGGAAACTGGTTATTTTTATATAGTTGGACTTGAGTTCTGGAAATGGGAAGTACAGTGCCTGCACTTTAAAGAAGGGGTTTGGGATATTGGCAGTTTGGAGGGATATGTTATACAGTGAAACCCCGGGTTTCGGCCGCCCTGAGAATTGGTCGCTTAGGGTTTCGACCGCTTTTTATGGCCAAATTTTTGTCACGCGTTTCATCTGTTGCCCCGGTTTTGGATGGTGTACCAGACCTGTCCACCTGCCTGCACCTGCGCACCTCCCCACACAGGTGTCAAGAGACAGTCTAACTTTATTTATATTTGAGTGAACATTACCCTACGCTCTTATCTGAACATTTCACAATAAATTCATCGTGTTTATTTTTTTATTTATTATTAATTTGGACATGATACATAGAAGTACAAAGAAATACAGTGGTTAAGTGTAACATGCCAAAAGCCCCTTGTATGCAGAGCATTATGGGCAGGCTGAAAATTAACTTAAGATTAACTAAGCAATGATATATTCAGTGGTAAAAATTATAGTAAACAAATAACAATTAAGCACAAATGAATATTTCAAAGTCAGGTCATATGATCATTTGCTGAGTTACTGAGCATTCAATAGAATGGAGTATTCTGTTAGGTAATGTAATTAAAAAAAAAACAATGTTTGGTAGGGTCACAGGTTATACATTTATGAGATACAGTTATTCAGTATTTATTTAGTTGTGGGTGAGTAAGTGATTTTTAACCTTTTGAGGGTCGACAGGCCCTCTGTGAGACTTGTTCTCAGGGTCGGCCG
>NW_026486393.1:0-17500 GCF_026875155.1 Cherax quadricarinatus | reverse complement strand
ATAAACTCAAGACAGCATAGTATTACTAGATTAGGCTATTAAAGTAGTGACATCATGTACCTATTATATTCAGCATAACCACTACAGCACTATTATTCCCTTTATAAATCACTGACCATTATTGTTATCATTGCATCATGCATAAGACTATCAAATCATATAAACTCAAGAAAGTAAAGAATTGTTTATATTCACAGGCATTTCTTAAATAAACTTTTTTCTGGATTTCATATTGGCAAAATCATCAATTATATTCTGAAAATCAATATTTGTTGTTAGATCAGACTCAATGGTCAACAAGGCTAGGTTACACAATTTGTCTTGGCTCATTGTTGAACGGAGCTGGTTTTTCACTCTTTTCAAAACAGAAAATGAACGTTCTCCTTCACAGTTAGTAGCTGGAAGTGTTAGGTAAAGGCGATACACTATGTCAACATTAGGGAAGGTTTCTGAGATACCTGCATTTCTTAAATGTTTCAAAGCAGCTGAGGGTGCACATTTTTCAGGTGGAGCTTTAATCTGATTCATACACCCAGAAAAATGAAATATTTCTTCAACAAATGTGTCCTGAACATCTGCTGAAAGGTGTTGTTGCAACTTTAATGCAGCTTCTCTCAATTCTGCATCTGGCATAGTAGTAATTTTGAACAGAAATCCAAACTTGTCATTGAGATTCTGGTAGATTTCTTTTCTTTTCACCAATTCTGTAATCAGTGAATCCAGAATGATGAAGTATGTAGCTGTCTTACATTTCTGCCTTGGTAGCAACACAATTTCATTGTCTGGCTCTTCAAAATTGCGTTTCCTCTTCCTTGACCGCTGATGATCAGCTCAGTAACTGTAGTCTTTCACCAGCAGTTTAGCTTTCTCTTCAAACATTTCAAAAGCTTCATCATTGCGAAGTGAGCTTACAAATTCCACTAAGCCTGCATAGAGGTTAGCACAAGTAGCCATTTCAATTTCAATTTTCTGAAGTGTCTTGTTCGTGACATTTAACCGTTCCAGTATACAGTCCCAAAGCACACAGAGTAAGGCCAATTCAAAATCTTCCAATTTTGATGCTAAGCTGTCTGCTTCGCTTCTTGTAGTTGCTGTCTGGTCTTCATCCTCTGCTATTTGGATCAAAGCAGAACGTATTTCAGCAAAGCTATCTTTCAAAGCATGTGTTGCATCATGCTGCGCTGACCACCTTGTTGTTGATAATGATTTGATGACATCTCCATGAATGGTTGACTTGAGTATACTCCACCGATGCGTTGAAGCAGAGAAAAAATTAAAGAGTGCTTGTAAAAGTCCAAAAAATGAAACTGCAGCAACACAACACTCCACAGCACATGACCCAACAAGATTAAGAGAATGTGCTGAGCAGGGCACATATTCAGCAAGTGGGTTGATTTGCTTGATACGGGCTTGCAATCCATTATATTTACCCGACATGTTACTTGCATTGTCGTAGCTCTGGCCACGGCAATCCATAATAGAGAGATCATGTTCAAGCAGAGTATCCAGTACTACATTCATCATTGTTTCTCCATCATGGCCTGAAAGAGGAATGAATTTTATAAAGCGCTCTACAGGCTTACCACTGGAGTCGACAAAGCGAACAATGAATGTCAATTGATCTGTATGTGAAATATATGGTGATGAATCTACACTTATTGCAAAGTATTTTGCAGTTTTCACAGCTGTTATGATGTTATTGAGGACCTTCTTAGTCATCAGTTCAATAAATTCATTTCATATAGTAGATGACATGTAAGATACAGTGCCTCTTCCTGTATTCCCAAGGCGTGACACATGATTTGCTAAGAATGGATTGAATTGTGCTAACAGTTCTATGATCCCTAGGAAATTGCCATTGTTTTCCAAACCAAAAACCTCATTTTCTCTACGGAAAGCAAATCCTCTTAGAGCTAAGAATTTTACAACAGCAACAACTCTTTCTAGAACTTTTCTCCAATAAGTGCGCTCTTTTTCAGTTTGATTTTCCAAATGAGAATCCAATAAGCCTTTTTTCTGTGCACGAAATACACTGGCTGAAATGCAGCTCCTGTGAGTGGTGCTGTTTTCATGTTCCTCGAAACGCTTGGAATTTTTCCAGTCATTGAACCCGTGTGAAGGTATTTTCTTTGGTAGAAAATAGCTTGCATGCTGAACAGTACACTTTTCCTGAGCTTTCAGAGTATACCATCCATGATCTTTTCACAGTTTCTGAATTTGCAAGCTTCCTATAAAACATAGATGACTTTAACGACGACTTCTATCATCATAAATCCTTGCTGATTTCCTAAAGTCAATGTTCAGAGTTTGACTGAAGTTTTCTGCAATGAAAGCATTACGTAGAGAATCTGGGATTACATTTGGCCATGAGGCAGGATCTTTTAAGACAAATCCTGTGGATGAAATGTCCGTTGAGACATTGAGAGGAGACACAGAAGAAGTAGATGCTGGCTGAGAAATAATGGAGGGAGGGCTTCCTGTATGATGTGACGTATCTGCAGATTCAACTGTGCTGGTAACATCAGAAACTGTTTTCGTGAGCATGTCTGTGATCTTTCTGCAGCTTCCTACATCTTTCTTTTTTTGTTCTTCTTCTTGAATTTTCTTCTTTCTTTTCTGTGACCCACTCGCATAAGAACGTCCAACATCACGTTCACGAGATACCATAATGAGGATGTATCACTGTCTGTAATCATGCAAATACAAATTTTTCATTATCAATTATTATTAATTTTTTAATTATTAATTTTTTTTTCTGTCAATTGGGGGGATATGGCCCTTGTAGCCTCCTTTCCTCTGGCTGCGCATCTAAAAATTCAAAACATTACCAGAAAGGAGTCATGTACAGAACTTTTACCATAGATTAGGTTAGTGATTTGGGCTACGAATATTTTACTAATTCATCCTCCTTGATCTCCAATTTACTTAAACAGAAATCATACCGAGTCCAAGAACAATGCACAATGGTATTTATATTACATTTTCATAACTAAACTAATCATTATGTTTTGCATGATATATGGGTGGTAAATGCAGCAGCGAGGAGACGGTTGGAGGCAGTGGAGATGTCCTGTCTAAGGGCAATGTGTGGTGTAAATATTATGCAGAAAATTCGGAGTGTGGAAATAAGGAAAAGGTGTGGAGTTAATAAAAGTATTAGTCAGAGGGCAGAAGAGGGGTTGTTGAGGTGGTTTGGTCATTTAGAGAGAATGGATCAAAGTAGAATGACATGGAAAGCATATAAATCTATAGGGGAAGGAAGGCGAGGTAGGGGTCGTCCTCGAAAGGGTTGGAGAGAGGGGGTAAAGGAGGTTTTGTGGGCAAGGGGCTTGGACTTCCAGCAAGCGTGCGTGAGCATGTTAGATAGGAGTGAATGGAGACGAATGGTACTTGGGACCTGACGATCTGTTGGAGTGTGAGCAGGGTAATATTTAGTGAAGGGATTCAGGAAAACCGGTTATTTTCATATAGTCGGACTGAGTCCTGGAAATGGGAAGTACAATGCCTGCACTTTAAAGGAGGGGTTTGGGATATTGGCAGTTTGGAGGGATATGTTGTGTATCTTTATACGTATATGCTTCTAAACTGTTGTATTCTGAGCACCTCTGCAAAAACAGTGATTATGTGTGAGTGTGGTGAAAGTGTTGAATGATGATGAAAGCATTTTCTTTTTTGGGGATTTTTCTTTCTTTTTTGGGTCACCCTGCTTCGGTGGGAGACAGCCAACTTGTTGGAAAAAAAAAAAAATGGCCTACCACCATAGATAAGGACATGAGAATTAAAGAATGCAGGGACAATTTTCAGTTTCACCCAACCAACGATTTTCTGATGTGCCTTATGTGTTTTTTGGGGAAATATGTAGTAAATTAATTGATGTTCTACATCACTTCTGTCGCAACTTGAAAACTAAGCATTTGCGACGGAAGTGATGTAGAACAACAATCAATTGAGATCTGTTATTGAAATGATAAGACTTAAAGACAGGACAAAGTGCTTTTAAAACCTACAAACGGAAGTCAGTTTGCGTTTTTTAGGTTTTTCTTCATAGTATTTTTACCAAAAATGCGTCTTTACTGGTCCATGCATCTTTACTGGTCAAGTAACCTATCAGGTACCTCCCTTAACATTTAGAGGTGAAAACAAAACGTTTATCCATACACATCAATGTCTATCAACAACACTTCAGTTAATTTGTCACAGTACAAGTCTAGATAACGTGTAATTACTACAGAAAATTGGAGAGGAATCTCCCTACTCACCCATTAGCGGGAAAACACAGCTGTTCTGATGTAAACAAAGGCGTGTTGAGTGTTGCCATCTATGGTAGGTTTATTTATTTTTATTTTATTTTATTTCATTATTTATTTTTGTTTTGATTAATTTTAAAACTCAATTTTACTCACCAAACACTTGAACTTTTTAGGTAGGGACCCCTTTGCACTTGCACCATGTGCGCAGTCTTGGATGAGCCCCTGAACCCCTTGGACCACGGGGCCCCCAAATGCGCGGGGCCCTAGGCAAATGCCTAGTTTGCCTATGCAGTAATCCGGCCCTGCTAGGACCTGTGCTGTTCTTGGTATATGTGAACGACATAACGGAAGGGATAGACTCAGAAGTGTCCTTGTTGCAGATGATGTGAAGTTAATGAGAAGAATCAAATCAGATGAGGATCAGGCAGGACTACAAAGAGACCTGGACACACTACAAGCCTGGTCCAGCAACTGGCTCCTTGAGTTTAACCCTGCCAAATGCAAAGTCATGAAGATTGGGGAAGGGCAAAGAAGACCGCAGACACAATGTAGTTTAGATGGCCAAAGACTGCAAACCTCACTCAAGGAAAAAGATCTGGGGGTGAGTATAACACCGAGCATATCTCCTGGGGGCGCACATCAATCAGATAACTGCTGCAGCATACGGGCGCCTGGCAAACCTACGGATAGTGTTCGATATCTCAGTAAGGATTCGTTCAAGACTCTGTATACCATTTACGTCAGGCCCATACTGGAGTATGCAGCACCAGTTTGGAACCCACACCTAGTCAAGCACGTCAAGAAATTAGAGAAAGTGCAAAGGTTTGCAACAAGACTAGTCCCAGAGCTACAGGGATTGTCCTATGAAGAAAGGTTGAGGGAAATCGGCCTGACGACACTGGAGGACAGGAGGGTCAGGGGAGACATGATAGCAACATATAAATACTGCGCGGAATAGACAAGGTGGACAAAGATGGGATGTTCCAGAGATGGGACACAGACACAAAGGTCACAATTGGAAGTTGAAGACTCGGATGAATCAAAGGGTTTGATAGGAAGCATTTCTTCAGTCATAGAGTAGTCAGGCAGTGGAATAGCCTAGAAAGTGGCGTAGTGGAGGCGGGAACCATACATAGTTTTAAGGCGAGGTATGATAAAGCTCATGGGGCAGGGAGAGGGAGGACCTAGTAGCAATCAGTGAAGAGGCGGGGCCAGGAGCTATGACTCGACCCCTGCAACCACAAATAGGTGAGTACACACACACACACACACACACACACACACACAACAAGATTGGACCTTGTGTTCACTCTGGGCAGCTCAGACATTGAGGACATCAAGTATGAGAGTCCCCTAGGAGCTAGCGACCACGTGGTTCTGTGCTTTGAGTACATAGTAGAGCTGCAAGTGGAGAGAATAACAGGAGTTTTAATGGGAAAAGCCTGACTATAAAAGAGGGGACTACATAGGGTTGAAGAAACTTCCTGCCCGGAGTTTACCCGGAGAGAGTTCCGGGGGTCAACGCCCCCGCGGCCCGGTCCGTGACCAGGCCTCCTTAGGTCAGTGTCCCAGGATGCGACCCACACCAGTCGACTAACACCCAGGTACCCATTTTACTGATGGGGAACATAGACAACAGGTGGAAAGAAACACGTCCAATGTTTCTACTCTGGCTGGGAATCGAACCCAGGCCCTCACGTGTGAAGCCAGAGCGTTAACCACCAGGCCACCAGAGCCACTGTGGCTCGATCCCCGGCACGTTTGGAAACACTGGGCGTGTTTCCTTACACCTGTTATCCCGTTCACCTAGCAGGCAAGTAGGTACCTGGGTGTTAGAAGACTGGTGCGGGTCGCATCCTGGGGGACAAGATTTAAAAAAAACAATGGAATAAGACAGCACTTCGATGACGAACTGACTTTCATGGGTTATCCTGGGTGGCTTACCCTCCAGGGTTAAAATTCCGATCAAAATGTTAACACTGTGTGTGTGTGTGTGTGTGTGTGTGTGTTACATACAGACTGTCATTAAGGGGTGGCGTTATATTCCTGTAAAGGAAAATTTAAAAAAAAATTTGCAACAAAGTCAGTAAATAAATTAAGGGAACTCCATCAAAACAACATTTTTTCCCCCAACGACCAGACACGCCGTTTTGAAAGTGAGGGGGGGGGGGTGAGAGGGGGGGTGAGAGGGGGGGGTGAAGGGAAGGGGGTAGAGGGGAGGGGGGGGGGGGGTGAAGGGGGGGGTGAAGGGGGGGGGGGGGGGGGTTTGGGGGGGGGGTAGGGGAAGGGGTGAGAGGGGAGGGGTGGGGGGGGAAGGGGGTGGGGGGGAGGGGGTGGGGGGAGGGGTGAGGGGGAAAAGGGGTGGAGGGGAGGGGGTGGGGGAAGGGTGGGGGGGTTTTGGGGGGGGGGGGTGGGGGGAAAAAGGGGGTGAGGGGGGGAGGGGTGAGAAGGGGAGGGGTGGGGGGGGGGTTAAAAGGGGGGGGGGAAAAAAGGGGGGGTGGGGGTTTTTTTTTTTTTTTATTTTTTTTTTTTTCACTTAAAGAACTCCTGAAGGTTTATAAATTTTCAGCAAAATCCCAAAATTTATTTAAAAAAAACAAAACCGGGAAAAGAAGGAATTTTAAAAAATAATTTAAAAATAATAATATAAAAAAAATATTACAACACTCAACCCCGGCAAAATTTTTTGTGTATTTTTAAAAGTCAACATAAAACACAAATACACCCAATTTAATACAACCACAAATACAACAACACGTATTTTTTAAAAAAAATTTACAAAAACGTTTTTGCAAATCATAAAGGGCTAGTGTGAGTGAATTAATCAGACCCAGTGTAAAAAACTGGTAGTAACACGCTGTTAGTGTAAACAACACTGGTAGCTAACAGTTTTAGTGAAAAAAACACTGGTAGCTAACACGCTGTTAGTGTAAACAACACTGGTACTAAACGGTTAGTGAAAACAACACTGGTAGCTAACAGCTGTTAGTGTAAAAAAAACCTGGTAGCTAACACGCTGTTAGGTAAACAACACGGGGTAGCAACCGCTGTTAGTGAAACCCTGGTAGCTAACAGGGTTTAGTGTAAACACTGGTAGCTACCATATGTTATGTAAACACGGGTAGCTAACACGTGTTAGTGTAAACCTGGTAGCTAACAACTTTTAGTGTAAACACTGGTGTAACAGTTTAGTGTAAACAAACAGGTAGCTAACCGCTGTTATGTAAACACTGGTAGAAACACGTGTTAGTGTAAACACGGGTAGCAAACCGCTTTTTGTGTAAAACAACACGGTAGCAAAAAAGCTGTTTTTAAAAACACTGGTCTAACATACTGTTAGTGTAAAAAACCTGATAGCTAACACGCTGTTAGTGTAAAAAACCCTGGTAGAAAACCGTTAGTGAAAACAACACTGGTGCTAACACGTTAGGTAAAAAACACTGGTGCTAACACTTAGTGTAAAAAACAGGTAGCTAACCGTTGTTAGTGAAAACAACAGGGTAGCAAACCCCTTAGTGTAAAAACACTGGTAGCTAACAGTTAGTGAAAAAACAACATGGTAGCTAACACTTTAGTGTAAAAAAACACTGGTAGCTAAACTTGTTAGTGTAAACAACAGGGTAGCAAACCGCTTTGTGTAAAAACACTGGTAGCTAACCGCTGTTAGTGAAAACACTGGTACTAACAGCTGTTAGTGTAAACATGGTACAAAACACGCTGTTAGTTTTTAAAACGGGTAGCTAACACGTTTGTGTAAAAAACACTGGTAGTAACACGTGTTAGTGAAAACATGGTAGTAACACGTTTTAGTGTAAACAACACGGTAGCAAACACGTGTTAGTGTAAACACGGGTGCTAACACGCTGTCAGTGTAAACAACACTGGTGCTAACACGTGTTAGTAAAAAACACTGGTGCAAACACGCTGTTAGTTTTAAACAAATTTGGTGCAAACCCACATGTTGTGAAAAAAAACACGGGTAGCTAACACCGTTAGTTTTAAACCTTTGGTAGTAACCGTGTTAGTGAAAACAACATGGTAGTAACCGCTGTTAGTGTAAACACATGTAGCTAACAGCTTCATGTAAACAACATGGTGCTAACACGCTGTTAGTGTAAACAACACTGGTAGCTAAACGTGTTGTGAACACGGGAGCAAACACGCTGTTAGGGGTAAACAACCGGGTAGCTAACACGTTGTTGTGTAAAAAACATGGGCTAACACGCTGTTAGTGTAACAACACTTTAGCAACACGCGTTAGTGAAAAACAAATGGTACAAAACACGCTGTTAGTGTAAAAAACCCTGGTAGCAACACGCTGTTAGTGTAAAAAACACTGGTAGCTAAACAGTGTTAGTGTAAACAGGTAGCTAACATTTGTGAAAAACATGGTAGCAAAACCACTTTTATGAAAAAACACTGGTAGCTAACACGCGTTAGTTTTAAACCGGGTAGTAACCACTGTTAGTGTAAACAACATGGTAGCAAACCCGGGTGTTAGTGTAAACACTGGTAGTAACCGCTTTTGTGTAAAACATGGTAGCAACATGTGTTAGTGTAAACAACCTGGTAGAACACGCGTTAGTGTAAACAAATGGTAGCTAACCGCGTTAGTGTAAACAAACGGGTATAACAGCTGTTAGTGTAAAACAACACTGGTGAAAAACACGCTGTTAGTGTAAACACTGGTGCTAACACGTTTTAGTGAAAACACGGGTAGTAACACGGTTAGTGTAAACATGGTAGTAACACCTGTTAGTGTAAACAACAGGGTAGCTAAAAAACGCTGTTAGTGTAAAAAAACCTGGTAGTAACACGCTGTTAGTGTAAAAAACACGGGTAGCTAACACGCGTTAGTGTAAAAGGGTGCAACAGGCTGTTAGGTAAACACTGGTAGCTAAACGCTGTTAGTGTTAAACACTGGTAGTAACACGCTGTTGTGTAACAACACTGGTAGCTAACACTCTGTTAGTGAAAAAACACTGAGTAAACGCGTTAGTGTAAACATGGTAGCTAACACGCTGTTAGTGTAACAAATGGAGAAACCCCCGGGTTTAGTGTAAAAACATGGTAGCTAACACCCCGTTAGTGTAAACACTGGTAGCTAAACGCGTTAGTGAAAAACAATACTGGTAGCAAACACGCTTTTGGTAAAAAACACTGGGCTAACACGTGTTAGTGTAAACTGGAGCTAACCCCTGTTATGTAAACCCGGGTAGCAAACACGCTGTCAGTGTAAACAACAGGTAGCTAACACGTGTTAGTGTAAACACTGGTAGCTAACGGGCTGTTAGTGTAAACACGGGTAGCAAACACGCTTTAGTTAAACACGGGTAGTAACACGCTGTTATGTAAACAACACGGGTAGCTAACACGCTGTTGTGAAAAACACTGGTAGCTAAACCTG
The DNA here is from genome assembly GCF_026875155.1 of Cherax quadricarinatus. Classification (NCBI taxonomy): domain Eukaryota; kingdom Metazoa; phylum Arthropoda; class Malacostraca; order Decapoda; family Parastacidae; genus Cherax; species Cherax quadricarinatus. The sequence continues at coordinate 7,843 of NW_026486393.1, read as the reverse complement.
TTAGTGTAACAAGGTAGCTAACAGGTTATGTAAAAAACCTGGTAGCTAACACGCTGTTAGTGTAAACACTGGTAGCAACACGGTTTGAAAAACATGGTAGCTAACACCTGTTAGTGTAAACAATACTGGTAGCTAACACGCTTTTAGTGTAAACAACATGGTACTAAAACGTGTTAGTGTAAAACAACACTGGTAGCTAAACTGTTAGTGAAAACACGGGTAGAAAACAGGTGTTATTTAAAACACGGTAGCTAACACCGTGTTGTGAAACAACACTGGTACTAACACGCTGTTTTGAAAACAACACTGGTACTAACAGTGTTGTGAAAACAAACTGGTAGAAACACGCTGTTATTGAAAACACGGGGAGCAAAACCCGCTTTTAGTGTAAAAAACCCTGAAGCTAACACGCTGTTAGTGAAAAAAACACTGGTAGCTAACACACTGTTAGTGAAAACAACACGATAGCTAAACGCTGTCAGTGTAAACAACACTGGTAGCTAACACGTGTCTTGTAAACAACACGGGTAGCTAACACCGTTAGTGTAAACATGGTAGCTAAACGCTGTTAGGAAAACATGTAGTAACACGCTGTTGTGAAAAAACAACACTGGTAGCTAAAAGCTTTAGTGAAAACCGGGTGCTAACACGCCGTTAGTGTAAACCATGGTAAGCTAACACGTGTTAGTGTAAAAATAGGGTAGAAAAACACGTTTTTAGTGAAAAACAACTGGTAGTAACACGTGTTGTGAAAAAAACACTGGTAGCTAAACGCTGTTAGTGTAAACATGGTAGCTAACAGGCTTTAGTGTAAACACTGGTAGCTAACACGCTGTTAGTGAAACAACACTGGTACTAAACGCTGTTAGTGTAAACAACACTGGTAGCTAACACGCGTTAGTGTAAACAACACTGTAGTAACACTGTTGTGAAAAAATGGTAGCAAAACACGCTGTTAGTGTAAAAAAAACACTGATGCTAACACGCTGTTAGTGTAAAAACACTGGTAGCTAAACCTGTTTTTTGTAACAACATGATAGAAACCTGTCAGTGAAAACAACACTGGTAGCTAACCCTGCAGGTAAACAACACGGGTGCTACACGCTGTTAGTGTAAAAAAACATGGTAGCTAACAGCTGTTGTGTAAAAAACACTGGTAGCTAACACGCTTTTAGTGAAAACAACACTGGTGCAAACAGCTTTTGTTTTTAAACAACATGGTAGCTAACACGTTAGTGTAAAAAACAGGGTAGCTAACCGCTGTAGTGTAAACAAACGGGTAGCTAAAACGTTAGTGTAAAAAAACACTGGTCTACACGTTAGTGAAAACAACAGGGTAGCTAACACTTTAGTGTAAAAAACACGGTAGCTAACACGTGTTAGTGTAAAAAACTGGTAGTAACAGTGTTAGTGTAAAAAAACCCTGGTAGTAACCCTTTTTGTGTAAACAACCTGGTAGCTAACACGCTGTTAGTGTAAACCGGTAGCAACACGTGTTATGAAAACATGGTAGCTAAAGCTGTTAGTGTAAACACTGGTGCTAAACCGTTGTGTAAACAACATGGTAGTAACCCTGTTAGTGTAAAACTGGTAGCTAACCGCTGTTAGTGTAAACCTGGTAGCAAACCCGGGTTTTTGTGTAAAAAACATGGTAGTAACACGCTGTCAGGAACAACCTGGTAGAAACCGTTGTTAGTGAAAAACACTGGTAGTAACACGTGTCAGTGTAAACAACACGGTAGCTAACACGTTGTTTTGTAAACAACATGGTAGTAACACGTTGTGTAAAAACCGGGTAGAAAACAGTTGTTAGTGAAAACAACACTGGTTACAACACGTGTCAGTGTAAACAAACGGGCTAACACGCTGTTAGTGTAAAAACCGTGCTAACACGCTGTTAGTCATCATTTTAGGGTGATAACAACCAACACTTATACTTACACAAACCTACTACAACCAACATTTACACTTATACACACACACACACAAAACACACACACACACACACACTCACACACACACACACACACAAAACACACACACACACACACACACACACCCCACACACACACCCCACTCACACACACACACAACACACACACACACACACACCACACACACACACACACACACACACACCCACACACACCCCAACACTCACACCACGGGAGGCCCAGTGGACAGAGAACTGGCAGGAAAGCCAGTAAATGAAATGATGGAAATATGTAACAACAAAATGCAACTAGGCAGTGGAAAGGTTTATTCCCAAGGGAAAACAGTAACAACGGAAGACCAAGAACGAGCCCCTGGTTTACCCGACGGTGTAAGGGGGCAAAAACAAAGTGCAATAGAGAATGGAAAAAGTACAGAAGAAAAGAGAAACACACGAAAATAGGGAGATCAGTCGCAGAGCCAGGAATGAGCAACACAGGTAAGGAGGGAGGCCAGCGACAGTATGAAAATGACATAGCATTTGAGAATCAAGACTGCCCCGAAACTTTTTGTATAGCCACATCAGGAGGAAGACAACAGTCAAAGACCAGGTGATCAGATTAAGGACAGAAGGTGGAGAACTCACAAGAAATGTCAGGAGGTATGTGAGGAGCTGAACAGAGATTTAAAGGAAGTTTTTACATTTAGAGACAGGAAAGGGGCTGGGGGAAGACAGCACAGAAGGGAACATCAAGAGGGAATATACCAACAGGTGTTGGATGAATAACGAACAACTGAGGAGGAGGTGAAGAAGCTCCTAAGTGACCTTGACACCTCAAAGGCGATGGGACCGGACAATATCTCCCCATGGGTCCTTAGAGAAGGAGCAGAGATTCTGTGCATGCCTCTAACCACAATCTTCAACACATCCCTTGAAACTGGGCAACTACCTGAGAAATGGAAGACAGCTAATGTAGTCCCCCTATTTAAGAAAGGAAACAGAAAAAGAGGCGCTAAACTACAGACCTGTGTCTCTTACATGTATTGTGTGCAAAGTCATGGAGAAGATTATCAGAGGAGAGTGGTCGAACACCTGGAAAGGAACAAGATTATAAATGAAAACCAGCATGGGTTCATGGAAGGGAAAACTTGTACACAAACCTCCTGGAGTTTTATGACAAGGTAAAAAGAAGTAAGACACGAGAGAGAGGGGTGGGTAGATTGCGTTTTCCTAGACTGCAGGAAGGCTTTGACACAGTTCCCACAAGAGATTAGTGCAGAAGCTGGAGGATCAGGCACATGTAACAGGGAGGGCACTGCAAAAGGATCAGGGAATACCTGACAGGGAGGCAGCAACGAGTCATGGTATGTGAAGAGGTATTGCAGTGGGCGCCTGTGACGAGCGGGGGCCCACAGGGGTCAGTTCTGGGAAACCAGTGCTGTTTTTGATATATGTGAACGACATGATGGAAGGAATAGACTCTGAAGTGTCCCTATTCGCAGATGATGTGAAGTTGATGAGAAGAATTAAATGGATGAGGATGAGGCAGGACTGCAAAGAGACCTGGAAAAGGCTGGACATGTGGCCCAGTAACTGGTTTCTCGAATTCAACCCAGCCAAATGAAAAGTCATGAAGATTGGGGAGGGGCAAAGAAGACCGCAGACAGAGTATAGGCTAGGTGGACAAAGACTACAAAACCTCACTCAGGGAGAAAGACCTTGGGTGCCCAAATAAACACCGAGAAACATCACCGGAGGCACACATCAACCAAATAACTGCTGCAGCGTAGGGCGCCTGGCAAACGTGAGAATAGCATTCCGATACCTTAATAAGGAATCGTTAAAGACACTTTTACACTGTGTATGTTAGGCCCATACTGGAGTTGCAGCACCAGTCTGGAACCCACACCTGGTCAAGCACGTCATGAAGTTAGAGAAAGTACAAAGGTTTGCAACAAGGCTAGTACACACACACACACACACACATACACACACACATACACACACACATACGCGCACACACGCACGCACGCACACACGCACGCACGCACACACGCACGCACACACACACGCATTTCACGCGGTTAAAGGGAGAGTGCCCTAGTAGCCAACTCTTCCACATCCTGGCCACTCACATCCAACCCCCAGGGAATTCCCCAATGCCACACTTGATTGCACAACTGGTGTAGGGTTGACAGGGTCAGCCTCAAACCCTTAAAAAATCCTTCTTTTGGACACAACCTGGCCACAGTTTTCCCAAGCAGAGTTCATCTTCCTAGAAGTCACTCCCTGCCAAGCCTTATCTATAAGGCTTATGCAATAGAAGATATTGAGTGATCCCTCCAGAAACTCTCTTGGGGTCAATTCAGAGTCCAAGGTTATGTCAAAGCACCTTTGAAACATTAATTTGGTGTACAGTTTTTTGGAAGTTTGCATTGATCTGCTGGTCCATGGGCTGGGTGAGAGGGAGTGGTGTTAGGAGGTAAGAACTTCACTGTTACAAAACTGAATTCCTTAGACAATTGGTCTTCCAAGTTTGGAGGATGAGCAGGAACATTGTCCATTAACAGGAGGCACTGGAGTGGCAGTTTATTACCCAAGAGGTATTTCTTCACACTCTGGCCAAACACACATTGAACCCATTCCAGGAAAATTTCCCTCGTGACCCATGCCCTACTGTTGCCTTCCACATCACACACAATTTACTCTTGATGGCACTGCCTCCCCCTCAACCTCCTCTTTCTTCTCCGGATTCACCCTACCGGTAGTCTCTCAGGTTGACCAACGATCCTAATACCCTTAAGTCATACATCTCCACCTTAATTACAGAAAATATGAATCTTCATGAAACCTAACTAAACAAGACACCAGGATGACACCTCGAGAACAAAATCCTCAGCCTTGAAAAAAATTTATCACCATCTGGAATGACTAATTTTACCAAAAACCCTCCAAACAGCCATAGATAGCCACAAAAAACAAATAACATCTCTTAATACAAAGGTTGAGGGAAACAGTAAAAGAGTGGAAGAACAACTTGGATAACCAGTTCAATGACTACTTTTCCCCTCCAAGGGATAAAACTTAGCAAGAAAAATTATCAGACGCAGTAATAGCAGTCCTCATTTTCCCAGTGATATGACCCAAGCAAACAGTAAAGAAATTACTCTCCAGATCATAAGTGACCAAACAAGTGTTACTGTACCAGTGACAGAAATAAAAGGGAAGCTAAAGGGTTTCTAGGGTCCCAAAGGAAGAAAAGTGTTATGATTAGATTCCACTCACATGACAGGAAAAAGACCTAATTAACACATCTATAAAAAGCAAAGGAGGAGGTATACATAAACGAGTGTCCCGACCAAAAAGCGGCAGAATCTCCTGTATAGAGTCAGAAAATTTAAGCGGGAGAATACTGAAAAATCCACCAATGCTTTACACGGGATGGGAAAATTCTAGTGAGAAAAACAAAAGTAGGCCAACTGTATACTATCACAAATGAGAATGGCTATCATGATTCCTTCGGGATACCAATCTTAGAGACTGATTAAACAATATCCTAACCAAAAGCCTACGTGTAGTGTATGTTTTGCTCCATTATTGTACAAATTTCACAGTACTGTCTCAATACTCAGAATCAACTACCTCAGTATATGTGATTTTACTAGTGAGAATTAGCCACCTTATGTATTTTTCTTAAATTAATATTGCTTGCTTAAAAATTGTTTAATAAATACTATCTGTCCATTTTGCAACCCCATTTTTTAAATACTATTAATTATTATTACTTGCTAAATATTTATTTAATACCAAAATTACTATGAGTCCTTTTTTACTTTTGTACATTTTTTACAAAATTAAACCCCTTTCAGGTCCAGAGGCCAAATTTCAAAGGGTGCAATGCACCAGGGTCCAAGAATTTTCAAAAAAAAAATTTTTTTTATTTTTTCTAATGAAATGGTAGAGAGTCTTTTTCTGAAGGTAATAAAACAAAAAGTCGATATTTTTTGGAAAATTGATGCATTATGCCTCCCCATGAATTTTGATGTGTCACAATATTTCGAATCAGCGATTTTGCGACTTTGGCTCCCATTTTAGGCCAATTACATTATTCCAGTTGCCCAAAATTCTTAGCTACTTTCACTAGTATTACTTCTATTCTATCGATTGAGCACAAGAATCACCAAGTCAACTGTTTCAACTACAAAATAAAGTGATCGGAAATTGGAAATTTTTGGCCAATTTAACACAAAGTTCAAAATATTCCAATTTCAAAATAGGGTCCAGAATAAACAATGTAGGTTTTTCCTGGCACTAAACAAAACTTTTCCCTCTGTTCATTACTTATGTTTTCAGGCTTTACAAATGAATTCCATTTTGATTTTTTATTCACATAATGAATTTTTATTCAAACCCAAAAATAGAAGATTTACTATTTTGCAGTATGTAATAATTGTATAAATATCTTTCACCACATTTGTGAATGTATATAAGACCCACCAGCTGGCTTTGTATTAGACGTGTGAGGTCTTTTGTTTACTCTTAAAACATCGACAAAAATTTAACATTTCCGCTACTTTGAGCTCAGTTTCAAGCCATTTCCAGTGCTAAACCCAATCAAAATCATCTCTATTTCTGTAATATATCTTCCATTCTATCAAATGAGACCAAGAAATCGCAAATACAACTATAAAAGACATACGTAAAACACTGCAATGTCGCTGTTTAATCGAAAATCACAGTTTTCAGTTTTTCTTTTCTCTCATTATACACTGTGTGCTGCAGGATTTGTTTTTTTGTGGTGCACACATACCACATAGATTATTCTCTCACATCTAGGCCCAAATTTTACCACTCACAGTTTATCAGAGTGAGCTGAGCTCATGGCGTAGATCTACGGTTTGGACCCTAAACGTAAAGCCGTAGATCTACGGCACGGACCCTGAAAGGGTTAATTATCATTACCTGCTAAAAACTTGTTTTAATACCACATTTACTATCACAAAAGAGAGTGCAAAAATTATAGGGGGACAAGTCTGTTGAGTATACCTGGTAAAGTGTATGGTAGAGTTATTATTGAAAGAATTAAGGTAAGACGGAGAAAAGGATAGCAGATAAACAAGGAGGCTTTTGGAAAGGTAGGAGGTGTGTGTGGACCCCGGTGTTTACAGTGAAAAAAATATAAGGAACAGTATTTAGATAAGGCTAAAAAGGTTTTTGTGGCATTTATGGATTTGGAAAAGGCATATGACAGGGTGGATAGGGGGGCAATGTGGCGGATGTTGCAGGTGTATGGTGTAGGAGGTAGGTTACTGAAAGCAGGAAGAGTTTTTACGAGGATAGTGAGGCCAAGTTAGAGTATGTAGGAAAGAGGGAGATTATTTTCCCCGTAAAAGTAGGCCTTAGCAAGGATGTGTGATGTCACCGTGGTTGTTTAATATATTTATAGATGGGGTTGTAAGAGAAGTAAATGTGAGGGTCTTGGCAAGAGGCATGGAGTTAAAAGATAAAGAATCACACATAAAGTGGGAGTTGTCACAGTTGCTCTTTACTGATGACACTGTGCTCTTGGGAGATTCTGAAGAGAAGTTGCAGAGGTTGGTGGATGAATTTGGTAGGGGTATGTAAAAGAAGAAAATTTTAAAAGTGAACACAGGAAAGAGTAAAGTTATGAGGATAACAAAAAGATTGGTGATGAAAGATTGGATATCAGATTGGAGGGAGGAGTATGGAGGAGGTGAATGTATTCAGATATTTGGGAGTGGATGTGTCACAGATGGGTCTATGAAAGATGAGGTGAATCATAGAATTGATGAGGGGAAAAAGGGTGAGCGGGGCATTAGGGGTCTGTGGAGACAAAGAAATTTGTCCTTGGAGGCAAAGAGGGGAAGTATGAAAAAGTTTTAAAATTTT
>NW_026486392.1:0-69467 GCF_026875155.1 Cherax quadricarinatus | reverse complement strand
AACAAAATTGACAGGGAAAACCGTCCAGAACAATGAAATATCACAGGGAAAACCGTCCAGAACAATGAAATATGAGAAGAAAACCCGTCCAGAACCATTACATATGACAAGGAAACCTGTCCAGAACAATGAAATGCGACAGGGAAACCAGTCCAGGACAATGAAATATGAGAGGGAAACCCCTCCAGAACAATGAAATATTAGAAGGAAACCCGTCCAGAACAAGGAAATATGAGAACGAAAAACGTAAAGAACAATGAAATAGGAGAACGAAACCCCTCAAGAACAATGAAATGTGAGAAGGAAACCAGTCCAGAACAATGAAATATGACAGGGAAACCAGTCCAGAACAATGAAATATGAAAGTGAAACACGTCCAGAACAATGAAATATGACAGGGAAACCCGTCAGAAATAACGAAATATGAGAAGGAAACCCGTCCAGAACAATGAAATATGAGAGGGAAACCCGTCTATAACAATGAAATATGAGAAGGAAACCAGTCCAGAACAATGATGTATATGAGGGAAACCCGTCCAGAAGAATAAAATATGACAGGGAAACCCGTCCAGAAGAATGAAATATGACAGGGAAACCCGTCCAAAACAATGAAATATGACAGGAAAACCCGTCCAAAACGATGAAATATAACAGTTAAACCCGTCCATAACAATGAAATATGAGAAGGAAACCCGTCCAGAATAATGAAATACGCGAAGGAAACCCGTCCAAAACAATGAAATATGAGAAGGAAACCCGTCCAGAACAACGAAATATGAGAGGGAAACCCGTCCAGAGCAATGAAATATGAGAGGGAAACCCGTCCACAACAACGAAATATGACAAGGAAACCCGTCCAGAACAATGAAAAATGACACGTAAGCCCGCCCTGAACAGTGAAATATGACAGGGAAACCTGTCCAGAACAATAAAATATGACAAGAAAACACGTCCAGAACAATGAAATATGACAGGGAGACCCGTCCAGAACAATGAAATATGACATGGAAACCCGTCCAGAACAATCGAAATATGACATGGAAACCCGTCCAGAACAACGAAATATGACATGGAAACCCGTCCAGAACAACGAAATATGACAAGGAAACCGGTCCAAAACAATGAAATATGACAGGGAGACCCGTTCAGAACAATGAAATATGACAGGGAGACCCGTTCAGAAGAATGAACTATGACAGGGAAACCCGTCCAGAACAATGAAATATGAGAAGGAAACCCGTCCAGAACAATGAAATATGAGAAGGAAACTCGTCAAGAACAATGAAATATGACAGGGAAAACCGTCCAGATCAATGAAATATGAGAAGGAAACCCGTCCAGAACAATGAAACATGACAGGGATCCCGTCCAGAACAATGAAATATGACAGGGAGACCCGTCCAGAACAATGAAATATGAGAGGGAAACCCGTCCATAAAAATTAAATATGAGAAGGAAACCCATCCAGAAAAAGGAAATATGGGAAGGAAACCCGCCCATAACAAGGAAATATGAGAACGATACCCGTAAAGAACAATGAAATATGAGAACGAAACCCAAAAAGAACAATGAAATATGAGAATTAAACCCGTCCAGTACAATGAAATATGGCCGCGAAACCCGTCCAGAATAATGAAATATGAGAAGGAAACCCGTCCAGAGCATTGAAACATGAGAAGGAAACCCGTCCACCGCAATGAGATATAAGAGGGAGACGCGTCCAAAACAACGAAATATGACAGGGAAACCGGTCCAGAACAATGAAATATGAGAAGGAAAACCGTCCAGAACAATTTTATATGACAGTGAAACCAGTCCAGAACAATGAAATACGACAGGAAACCCGTCCAGAAAAATGATATATGACAGGGAAACCCGTCCACAACAATGAAATATGACAGGAAAGCCCCTCCAGAACAAGGAAATATGAGAAGGAAACACGTCCAGAACAATGAAATATGAGAACGAAACCCCTCAAAACAATGAAATGTGAGAAGGAAACCCGTCCAGAACAATGAAATATGACAGGGAAACCAGTCCAGAACAACGATATATGAGAGTGAAACCCTTCCAGAACAAATAAATATGACAGGGAAACCCGTCCAGAACAACGAAATATAAGAAGGAAACCCGTCCAGATCAATGAAATATGAGAGGGAAACCTGTCCATGACAATGAAATATGACAGGGAAACCCGGCCAGAACAATGAAATATGACAGGGAAACCAGTCCAGAACAAAGAAATATGAGAACGAAACCCGTAAAGAAAAAATAAAATAGTGGCTTTATAAATAGTAAACATTTTCCCAAAAAACTTCTTCATCGCTACCCCAATGAGAACACTCTGGGGGTCTTCAAAACTTTTCAATCTCCTTTCCAAGTACCCAAGATTTTAGTCAAAACCCCACTGGGTACATCATCAGATGCAGCATTCTCCCTGACCTCGCATTCTGAACCTGATATAAATCTCGCTTTCCCTTTCCACCAGGTAGTTTTTTTGTGATTGAAAAAAGCCCACTGGTGGGCGAAACGTATCAATAAAGTATCACATTATACTGATATGTGTTTATATTTCCTTGTGTCGGTTTTTTATCCCTTTTTATTTCCATGAATGAGGGGGGTTGGGTTTTTGAGTGAGATTGCTATAAATGGAGTTATCAGAGTTTTTTTTTGAGTGGGATTGAAAAATTGGGTTTGGGGAAATTTTTTTTGTGGTATGGTTGTGAAAGGGCCTGCCCAGTATGGGCCAAAGGCCCCGCAGTGTTCCCCCTTTCTTTTTGTTCTTATGTAAAAATTTTTAAACTAGAAATTTTTTAAACATTTTCTAGGGGAAACAAACCAAGTATCATTAAATGACGGTTACCCGAAATCCAAACTTTTATATGTTTAATGGTTTTCAATCGTCATGAGTTATTTTGCAACATTAAGTAGGTAAAAGGTATTCAAAAAAGTTTCCTTTACTTTGCATGAAAGCTTTAAAAAAATGATTGTGGATTGGTTATTTGAAAGGCAAAGTCAGGGTAATTCCCGAAAAGTGGTAATATGCTTTTGGGTAAAATCTTTGACATTCTTGAACAGTTTTAAACGTTGTGGGCATCCCGTTAAAATGATTGCTGCTCCCTAAATAGGTCTTGATTCCTTGCTGTATCCAGGTGAAACAAAAGAGAAGAGATTAGTGAAATGTTCTTGTTCATCTGTTAATACCACATCTTTTTTCAAGAGACTAAATGCATTCTTGAAGTCTAATTTTACTAATGCATTATCTGCAGGAAAGTTATTGACATACGCCCTTGTTGTATGAACCGCTGCTTCACTGCCTTGAGGGACCATAAAGTCGAGCTGGTTTAGTTGAAGCATCATGGCCGCCTCAGAGCGAATACTTCGGGCAGCAGCTTTCAGAACTGAGACGGCGAAGAGTATTCATTGCATACTGTAATATACCTAATTCCTCCATCTTTCTTTTTATGGGCACAAAACAATGCATCAAACACGAAATGTTTAATTTTGTCAGGAATCAGACCAGGTAAGTCGTGTTCACAATGTGATCACCGATAGGCGTGTTTTTCCGTCTTCCCGAGAAAAATATTCAGGTTCTCTTATACCAGTCACCCCATGAAGGCATTTGTCAGACGCCTTTGTAACAACTATGTACATTATATTTGCGTTTTTGTTTTCCTCCAACGCCTTCCAACGTAATTCTGTTATAGTGGTTCAGTAGCAGTGACAGGCATGATTACCCAATTCTTAAACCGTGCTGGTTTGAGGAATGTAGATTGTGCTGTTCCATGAAGTTTGTAATTTGGTATTTTATCACTTTCATTGTTATGGTGTGAACCTTAAACTCGCCACGGTACTTGACTAATGAGTTACTGCACAGTTATTATCTACGATGTTACCTTGTTTCACTCAAAGTGCACAAAAGTTCGAATCCATGAACTTTTTCAAAGTACCTCGTACAAGTGTGTCAAACCACTATTCTCTCATACATTCCCTTCTTTAAGTCTCCATGGATAAAGTTCTTTGTATTCGCAAATGCCTGAATGCACCATCCATCCGGTATTAAAACTTGCGATTTTGGCATAAACAGGAACGCTCTTCTTGCCAATAAGGCAAGCAAAAAATTGCTTATGCAAAAATTTTGCACTTTCCCAGGGTCTGCCTTAGCAACTAGTATCTTCTTCTTTCCCAGGAGTCCCTTCCCCACTTCCCCAAGGTGCTCTCGCCTTTCCCAGGTCCATGTGTCCAGGAGTCCATCCGTGTCCCCTCAGATGTTCTCCCTTCCCCACTTTCCCAGGGTCTGCCTTAGCAACCAGTATCTCCTTCTTTCCCAGGAGTCCGCCTCAGATATTCCCCCCTTCTCTTCCCCACTTCCCCAAGGTGCTCTCGCCTTTCCCAGGTCCATGTGTCCAGGAGTCCATCCGTGTCCCCTCAGATGTTCTCCCTTCCCCACTTTCCCAGGGTCTGCCTAAGCAACCAATATCTCCTTCTTTCCCCAGGAGCCCCGCCTCAAATTCCCCCCCCTTCCCTTCCCATTCCCCAAGGTGCTTCCCCTTTTTCCCCGGGTCCATTTTCCCAGGAGCCCACCGTGTTCCCCAATTTTCCCCCTTTTCCCCACGGTCTGCCTTAGAAACCCAGTATCTTTTTTCCCCAGGAGCCGCCTAATTTCCCCCCCCTTCCCTTCCCCCCCCCCCAAGGGCTTCGCCTTTCCCAGGTCCATGTGTCCGGGGAGCCATCCGTGCCCCCCAAATTTTTCCCCTTCCCATTTTCCCCAGGCCTCCCCTCAGCAACGTTTTCTTCTTTTCCGGGAGTCCACCTAGATATTCCCCCCTTTCCCCCATTTCCCCCCAATGTGCCTCCCCTTTACCGGGGCCATGTTTTCCGGGGTCCACCCGTGCCCCTCAGATGTTCCCCCTTCCCCCCATTTTCCGGGTCTGCCTAGCAACCAGTAATCCTTTTTTCCCCAAAATCGCCTCAGCATTCCCCCCCCCCCACTTCCCAAGGTGCCTCGCCTTTTCCCGGGCCATGTGCCAGGGCCCTCCGGTCCCCAGTGCTCCCCCTTTCCCCATTTTCCAGGGTCTGCCTTAGCAACCATATCTCCTTTTTTCCCCGGGGAGTCCGCCTCAGATATTCCCCCCCCCTTCCCCCCCTTTCCCCCAAGGGCTTCGCCTTTCCCAGGTCCAGTGCCAGGATCCCCCGTGCCCCCTCAGATCTCCCCCTTCCCCATTTTCCCGGGGTCGCCTTGAAACCCCGTATCCCTTTTTTCCCCGGGAGTCCGCCTAGATATTCCCCCCCCCTTCCCCATTCCCCCAAGGTGCCTCCCCTTTCCCAGGCCATGTGTCCAGGAGTCCATCCGTACCCCTCGTTCTCCCTTCCCCACTTTCCCAGGGTCTGCCTTAGCAACCAGTATCTCCTTCTTTCCCAGGAGTCCGCCTCAGATATTCCCCCTCCCTTCCCCACTTCCCCAAGGTGCTCTCGCCTTTCCCAGGTCCATGTGTCCAGGAGTCCATCCGTGTCCCCCAGATGTCTCCCCTTCCCACTTTCCCAGGGTCTGCCTTAGCAACCAGTTATCTCCTTCTTTCCCAGGAGTCCGCCTCGATATTCCCCCCCTTCTCCCACTTCCCCAAGGTGTTCTCGCCTTTCCCAGGTCCATGTGTCCAGGAGTCCATCCGTGTCCCCTCAGATGTTCTCCCTTCCCCACTTTCCCAGGGTCTGCCTTAGCAACCAATATCTCCTTCTTTCCCAGGAGTCCGCCTCAGATATTCCCCCCTCCCTTCCCCACTTCCCCAAGGTGCTCTCGCCTTTCCCAGGTCCATGTGTCCAGGAGTCCACCGTGTCCCCTCAAGATTTTCCCCCTTCCCCCCCGGGTCTGCCTTAGCAACCAGTATCTTTCTTTCCCAGGAGTCCGCCTCAGATATTCCCCCTTTCCTTCCCCACTTCCCCAAGGTGCTCTCGCCTTTCCCAGGTCCATGTGTCCAGGAGTCCACCCGTGTCCCCTCAGATGTTCTCCCTTCCCCACTTTCCCAGGGTCTGCCTTAGCAACCATATCTCCTTCTTTCCCAGGAGCCCGCCCTCAGATACCCCCCCCCCTTCCCTTTTCCCCATTTCCCCAAGGTGCTCTCCCCTTTTTCCCCCCCGGGGGGTGCAGGAGTATAGTTGAGTACAAGTATTGTTCTCAACAACAGTTATGATACACAAATAAGTTAGCTATCGATAAGTTTTATAATTGGGTAATTAACCTTTACACAAACTAAAGAAAAAATAAAACTGAATAGGGAAGTAGAACAGCCACTCTGAATCCAGCTCTGGGGCTCTGGGGCCCTGATCCAGCTCGAGGCCCTGACGAGCTCTGAGGCCCTGATGCCCAGCACCTGGGGCCCTGATCCACTCTGGGTCCTGATCCAGCTCAAGGCTCGATCGCAGCTCTGGGGCCCTGGATCCAGCTCTGGGGCCTTGGATCAGCTCAGGGCCCTGATCCTGCTCTGAGGACCCTGATCCAGCTCTGAGGCCCTGATCCATCTCGGTGGGCCGATCCAGCTCGGGGCCCTGATCCAGCTCCTGAGGCCCTGATCCAGCTCTGGGGCCCTGATCCAGCTCTGGAGGCCCTGATTTCCAGCACTGGGGCCCTGATCCAGCTCTGAGGCCCTGATCCTGCGCTGGGCCCTGATCCAGCTCTGGGGCCCCTGATCCAGCTCCTGGGCCCTGATCCAGCTCTGGGGCCCTGATTCCAGCTCTGGGGCCCTATCCAGCTCTGGGGCCCTGAACCAGCCCGAGAGGCCCTGATCCAGCGCTGAGGCCCTGATCCAGCTCTGGGGCCCGTGATCCAGCTCTGGGGCCCTGATCCAGCTCTGGGGCCCTGATCCCTCTTCTGGGGGCCCTGATCCAGCCTGAGGCTCCAGATCCAGCTCTGGGGCCCTGATCCAGCTCCTGGGCCCTGATCCACTCTGGGGCCCCTGATTCCAGCTCTGGGGGGGCCCTGATGCCAGCTCTGGGGCCCTGATCAGCTCTGGGCCCTATCCAGCTCTGGGCCCTGAATTCCAGCTCTGGGCCCTGACCAGCTCTGGGGCCCGATGCTCACCAGTCAAACTATCTTATTTCTATGTTCTTGCTTTTTTCTTCTATTTGAAGTGTAAATAAAATGAATCTTCATATATCTTTTTGTAATATAAAGAATGAAATTTAATAATAAACAATATTAAAAAAATAACCTAATTCATGTTTTATTATTGTCTTGCTTTACTAATTATAACCATAATGGTTTATAAGAATAAACATCCAATATTTTTAGTCATCATTTAAATTGGGATCTTTTAGCAAGTGTTGTTTCTGTCTTTGATATATTTTACTTTAAAGCAAACCTTATATGTGGCCTTATTTACCTGCAAAATATATGTTTGTTTACACACTTTGTACAACACGCTAATATTCTTTATTAGTGTCTGTCAGGTGTTGTTGGAGAGACAAGTTTTGTCAGGTGTTGTTGGAGAGACAAGTTGTCCAGTGTTAGTTGCAGAGACAAGTTTGTCAGTGTTGTTGGAGAGACAAGTTTGTCAGTTTGTTGGTGAGACAAGTTTTGTCAGGTGTTGTTGGAGAGACAGTTAGTCAGGCTACAACACCAAGCAACACCAGATATTTTCCTTGTTGATTCACTCACAAACTATTTTAAAAACAGTCAAGACTTAACCCAGGAATGTCCGCAAGACTCAAGATATCATGTGAAATATTTCAGGACAATTGAAGTGAAATTTTAATTCACCAAAACTTTGAATACATTTTTGTCACAAAGTTTTCGGGTCTTTGCTGACAGAGTTGTAGTGTACAGAGTGCTCCTTAGTGCACTATGTAGTTATTTCAAGTTATCGTCCTACAGTATTAAGGTGTTCATTGACAACGGATTTTCAAGGTTTCCTTGTTGTTTCACCTACATATCTCTGTCGCCGTCTCCCACAAGGTATAGTGTTTAACTGCATCGAATGGTTTCGTGTGGTTCGAACTTTGTCCTGGTTAGATCCCTATAGAATTTCTGGAATGTTAAGGCGACTCTAGGTTAGTTGTTGCGAGCACTTTAGACACGTTCAGTGCAACTGGCTGTTGGGGAAGGAGTATAACTTTGTTAGAACATAAGAACATAAGAAAGGAGAACACTGAAGCATGCCTTTCCCCTATAGGCAGGTCCTTTAACAAGCCTTCCCCACTAACAAAACATTTGCCCAACCCAATTTCACCAATGCTAATAGAAAAAAACCCCCAAGAAATTAAGCTCTGGGAACTCTATCCACATCAATTGCATGTCCCACTCAAATCCAGCCCCTCTCACTCATATCTTTATCCAACGAAATTTTGAAAACTACCCAAATCCCGAGCCTCAATAACCCCACTAGGTAGACTGTTCCACTCATCAACTACACCTATTCCAAACACAATACTTTCCTATGTTCTTTTCTAAATCTAAACTTGTCTAAATTTTAAATCCATAACTTCGGTTCTCTATTGGAGAAGACATCCTTTAAGACCTTATAATATCACCCTTTATTAATACCACAGCTTCCACTTAATATCACTTCGATCATGTCTTCCCCTCATTCTTTTGTTTACTATACAACTGGCCAGCTCCGACACACGCAATTCCACTTTCGTATTTTGCAATTATCTCTTTCCTCTTCATTCAATAGTCATTAGGCACCTTTTTTCTCGTAGGGTTGGCACTAGAAAGCTTTCCATGGGCCCATGGTTAACTTACTTTGCAGAAACAAGCACCAAAAACAGTGGATAATATGGAATGTACCGAAGGTATCCTAGATGTGCACACACTGGCTGCTTGTAAACACGGCACACAACCAGCATTTCAGGCACACTTGGACACGTCCTCATATACAATCGTATCAATGTCGTTTTCATCGAATGTCGAGGCGAACTTTTTGGCATTAAAATGCATCGGAGTCGATTTATCGAATGTCAGTGCCATTGAATTCGGGGTCCCTGTACTTTTGGCCAATAAACAATGCCACACCTGACTCTCTGAATGTTGTGTGGGAGCCTTTCGTTAGACCAGCCGCGGAAGGCCGCTCGGAGGTTGTTCCATACGACGGACAAATCGTGAGGTAAATGACGAAATGTGATGCTATATTTTTGAGGATATAAGTTCCAAAAGTCAAATTCACGAAGCCAAGGCTCACGAAACTCAGGGTTCCCACAGTACTAAGATATATTATAAAAGTAAAAAGATTTGGTGTGTCTTGCAGACATATACATTCATTTTTTCACTTGTTTGTTGAAAGCTTCAGACATTTTCATATTTGTAGATGATTGGTTCAGGAACCGATCATGTTGATAAATTAGACACTGTGCAACTCTTGGGAATCTTTATTGAGGAAACGTTTTCGCCACACAGTGGCTTCATCAGTCCCATACTAAAGAAATCCTTGAAGAACAGAGGAGAATGAGGTAATCAGGCCCTCAACCCTTGAGTCGATGTGGTCATCCATCATCTTGAATAGAATACGGTATACGTGCTGAGAAGAGCTTATAAACCGTTGGCAGGATTGATTTATGCCGGACTGACCACATCGACTCAAGGTTGAGGGACTGATTACCGCATTCTCCTCCTGGTCTTCTAGATTCCCTCCTTTGTATGGACTGATGAATCCACGGTGGTGGCGAAACGTTTCCTCAATCAAAGATACCCAAGTAAGTGCAGCAAGTGTCCTAATTATCAACAGTTTCAATATTGTTGGTTACTGGTTACAATATTTTTAAGTTAAATAAATTTTTAACATTTAACTAGCTATGTAGAATCTTAATGCATTTACAATGAGGATATTTATCCTGTTAGTCAGTTTTAAAAAAAAGTGAATAATCTTTATTCTACAATTACAAGTTCAATGTATCCAGGAATCCTACTTTTCTGCTACCAGTTGTTTTCCCTTCCACACTTTCCAAAGGCCAGAACTCAACCACCTGTTTTCATGCCTTCCCCCATTCCTGTATCGAGGAAGCCATCCATATCGCTCCCGGATGTACCCCTTCCCCACTTACCTAAGGTCGGCCGTGCCTTCCCCGGAGCAGTGTCTCCAGGATCCAACTTGTGTCACCTCAGGTGAGCCCCCTTGGCCCCTCTGACTCTGGGGAAGATAAAGATACCCAGATGTTCCACATGTGTTTAATTTCCATCATTGTTAGGAGTGTGTTAGTGCGTAGAGAAGAATGAATCCGAAAGCTCTTTTCTTGCAGTCTTTGACGAATAGGGAAGGAAAATGTTAGAATCAGTGAAGGTTTGGTGTTGCAAGTACAGTCCTCGGCAAGAAACTCTCAGGACTGACAAATTGTATTAGCTCTTAGGAAAGATCCGATGATGATGCCTCTATTCCGTCTTAGAGACTACTGGAATAAAGGGGTGAGAAAATTTTTGTTTGTAGGTTACGTAGATAGTTTTACTACTTGTGAATGAGGACATCTAGAAAAAGGTTGTTTTTATCAGGGATTCTGCCCCATTTCTGTCCATCCATCGCTGTTTAGTGGCAGAGGTACGAAGTTTTTGCGATTGAAACTTAATTTTAATGTGGTTTACCTGGATCAGGTACGTTATATTACAGTCCAAGTGTGCGTGTGTTGGTGTGTGTGTGTGTGTGTGTGTGGTGTGGTGTGTGTGTGTGTGGTGGTGTGTGTGTGTGTGTGTGAGTCTGGTGTGGGTGGTGTGGGTGGTGTTGTGTGTGTGTGTGTGTGAGTGAGTCGTGTGTTGGTGTGTGTGTGTGTGTGTGTGTGTGGGTGTGTGTGTGGGTGTGGGTGTGTGTGTGGTGTGTGTGTGTGTGGAGTCTGGTGTGTGTGTATGAGTCGTGTGTGTTGTGTATGTGTGTTGTGTGAGTCTAGTGTTGTTGTGGTGTTGTGTGTGTGTGTGTGTGTGTGTGTGTGGTGTGTGTCTGTGTGTGGTTGTATGTGTGTGTGTGAGTCTGTGTGTGTGTGTGTGTGGGGTGTGTGTGTGTGTAGGTGGTGTTGTGTGGGTGTGGGTGGTGTAGTGTGGGGAGTGGGTGGGTGTGTGTGTGTGTGGTGTGGTGTGTGGGTTGTTGTGTGTGTGTGGGAGTCTGTGTGGTGTGTGTGTGGTGTGTGGTGGGGTGAGGTCTGTGTGTTGTGCAGATTGATCTTTATCTTTAATGTGTGTTTCCTGATCATGTACGTGTAATTACAGGGCAATGTGTGTGGGTGGTGTGTAGTGTTGTGTGTGTGGGGGTGTGTGTGTGTGTGTGGTTGGGTTTTGGGTGTGTGTTGGTGTGTGGGGTTATATGGGTGGGTGTGTTGTGTGTGGTGTGTGTGAGAGGCTGTGTGGGGTGGGGTGTGTGTGGGGTGTGAGGCTGGGTGTGTGTGTTGTTGGGTGTTGTGTTTGTGTGTGTGCTGTTGGAGTCTGTGTGTGTGGGTGTGTGTGGGTGTTTTGTTGTGTGGGTGAGTGTGTGAGGGGGGTGTGGTGGGTGTGTGTTGTGTATGTGGGTGTGTGAGTGTGGTGTGTGGTGTTGTGTGGTGGGAGTGTGTGGTGTGTGGTGTGTTGGGGTGTGTGTGTGGGGTGGGTTGTGTGGGGGGGGGGGGTGAGGCGTGATCTGGGGTGGTGTGTGTGGTGTGTGTTGTGTGTGGTGGGGGTGTGTGGCGTGGTGGGTGTGTGTGTATGTGTGTTGTGGGTGGGTGTGTGTGTGGGTGTGTGTGTGTGTTGTACTCCACATATTGGTACTCACCGAATTTGTGGTTGCAGGGGTCGAGTCCCTACCCTCCTGGCCCCGCCTCTTCACCCGGTTGCTACTAGGGCCCACCTCTCCCTCTCCGCTCCACGACTTTATCAACCTCGTCTTAAAAACTGTGTATGGTTTCCCCTTCCGCCTCCACTACGGTCATTCCTAGGCTATTCCAGCTGCCTTACAACTTATATGACTGATGAAATACTTCCACTATTCTCTTTGAACTCATGTGGTCTTAACTTTCCAATTGTGGCCCTTGTTCGTTCCCCTCGCCTGGAACATGCCTGTCCTTTGTCCACCTTGTCTATCCACGCAGTATTTTATATGCGTTATCATGTCAGCCCCCTGACCCTCTGTCCTCCAGTGTTCGTCAGCATTTTCCTTAATCTTTTCTTCTAGGACATTCCCCTTTAGCTCTGGAAGCTAACCGTGTCGCAAACCTTTGTACTTTCTCCCTCTAGTTTCTTGACGTCTTTATTTATCAAGTGCGGTTCAAACAGTGCTGCTTACTCCAGTAATGGCCGACATACACGGTGGAACTGTGTCCTTGAAATGATTCCTTACTAAGGTATCCGGAATGCTGTTCGCAGGTCTCCAGGCGCCCATATGCTGCAGCAGTTATCTGATTGATGGTGCCTTCCGGAGACATGCTCGGTGTTTATACGCACCCCAAGATCTTTCTCTTTTCCTCCTTGAGTGAGGGTTTGCAAGTCTTTGGCCACCTAGCCTATCTCCTGTCTGTGGTCTCTGTCCCTTCCCCTATCTACATGACTTTGCATTTGGCAGGATAAATTCAGAAGCCATTTTGCTGGACACAGGTGTCCAGTCCTTTACAATTATCCCACTAACACAAAAAAAACATTTGCCCAACCCAATTTTCATTGCCACCCTAGAAATAAAGCTCTGATGTGAAAGTCCCCACTCATATCCAACCCCTCCCAACTCATTACGTATCCCACCCTAAATTTGAATACGCCAAAGTCCCAGCCTCAAAGCCCAACCTTAGGTAGTCTGTGCCACCACACTGCAACTACCCTATGTCCAAGCCAAACTTTCCTAGGTCCTTTCTAAATGTAATAAACTGGTAGACAATTACCGACAATATGTAAAGTAAAAGACACAATTGCATCTAATGTGACATTTATTGTGGCAACGTGGCGCTCTCCAGGAGCTTTATCAGCCAGTACAAACAATACAGGGACCCAGAAGGGTAATAGAAAGGCTCAGAAGTGAGTGAATCCAGTGAGGTACCAGAGTCTCGCCTCGCTTCTTCTACCACTTCAATAATAGGATCTAACCAGGACAAAACCAAGCACGCCACGAACCAGTCAATGCAGGAGTTTACAACACATACAGTGGAGGCTGTGACAAGATCTACGTAGGTGAAACAGCCAGAAACCTCGACACCCACTCAATGAACACTATACTCTGTAGGAACGACACTTAACAACGCCTGTTGTAAAACACCGAAATTCCAAAATCAGCTATGACATTCAGAGACCCAATTAGTGATAAAAGAAACTTGTTCCGCATCACGCAAGTGCCCTTGAATCAGCAACTGATCGCTGTTCCGAATACAATTAAAATACAAAACAACGGCTGCTTCCCCTATCCGAAGACTCTAGCAAGAATCCTCCTGAAAACAGTAAACCCGGCCATCACATAGTCTCTCCTGTTGTATACACAACGCACAGATAGAGTGAACACTGAAACAAGCTGCCTCATTCCAGTTTATATTTGATCCAACCTATTTTATTTAACCAAGTAATAGCTTTTATTGCCTTTTTACTCCTTGTACGAATTATGCTCTAACCATATTGTATTACTTTTGGTCACTACCACTACTACTACTACTACTACTACCACTATTGACATCGAAAATGGTACCCACTAGTTTTCACCGCACTCTGATCTTTATAATACCCTCTGTGTCCATGATTGTTTGTAATGCTTGATATAGCTCTGGAGAGCGAAAACGTTTGCCACAGATAAATGTCACATTAATCCACTTGTGGCCTTTTACCGTTCTAAATCTAATCTTATCTAATTTAAATCCTTACTGCGGGTTCTCTCTTGGAAGAGACATCATCTAGACATTATTAATATCCCATTTATTAATACCTTCTACCACTTATACACTTCGATCAGGTCTCCCCTCATTCTAACGCCTAACAAGTGAATGTAACTTAAGAGTCTTCAATCCTTCTGCATAAGGAAGATTTCTAATGCTATGTATTAATTTAAGGCCTCCTACGCTGAAATGTTTTTCTAAACGAATTTAAGGTCCAGTTCTGTAATATGAGACCAGATCTGAGCTGCATAACTAGGTGAGGCTTACTAAGATTTTAAAGCTGCAGTATGACCTCTGGGACTTCTGTTGCTTCCCTTCTTGATATACATCCCAGTAATCAAATTGCCTTATTACGGTTGCTTAGGCTTTGCTGTCTTGTTTAAGGTTGCTGCTCACTCATAACCCCAATCCTTTTCGCAGTCTGTATGGCTAAGTTCTTCATCATTTAACTTATATTACTAGGGTTATGGCCTCCCAAGCTTCAGAACTTGCCATTTATCTTACATTGAACTGCATCGGCCACTTTTCTGACCAAGATAGAGTTGGTTTTAATCCTCACTGAAGTTCCATAACACTACGTTTGAAATCAATTATCCTACATATCTGTGGTCATTGCGGCGAATTTGCCTCATTTGCACTAGTAATTCCCTCATCAAGATTATTGATATTTATTATAAAAAACAACAACGGGGCCAAGACAGACCCTGTGGAACGCCACTTGTTACAGATCCCCACTTCGGAAGTTTAACCCAATTGTAGGGCACACTTCTGCTTCCTGTCAATGTGCCATGACTCGATCCACGTGAGCACTTTTCCCCCAATGCATGAGCTGCCACTTTCTTAACATCTATGGTGCGTGAACTCTAATCAAAAGCCTTACTAAAATCTAAGTAATAATATATCAATTCTTTATCGTGTCAACAGCCTCATAAGCTTTACTGAAGAAAGTAATAATATATTTAGGACAAGGACCGGCCTCTTGTGAATCCATGCTGAGTATCACTAATCAAGCTATAGCTTATCGAGATGGCTTCTATAACTCAGCTATAATTGACTCTAGTAATTTGCCTACAATTGAGGTCAGGCTTAGTGGGCGGTAATTTGACGGTAGCGCGTCTTGTCCCCTGTTTTAAAAACAGAATACATTCGCCATCTTCCACAGATCAGACACTACACCTGTGGAAGAGATAAGATTAAAAATATTAGTTAATGGTTCACAGAGTTCCATATTTGCATTCCTTGCGTGTTGCCGTACCGTTTTTCCTGCATTACTTTACTGTTCTTGATACTGACATGCTTGCTGTGTTGCTGAGGTAGTAAAGCTTCCACATTATTATTTACATCATAGCACTTCAAACTTCCCACAATACCTCCACAACAGTGTCCTGCCACACTAAAATTATCATATCTCCCCAAGCAATAATTTTCCGACACTCGAACATTCCAACACTTTCACTTAACATCAAGCATCCCACCATTTGCTTCAGGATTGCAATTTCCAGTGTTATTACTTGTAGCTGCATTTCGTGAGCCTTTACTTGACACTAAGAAAGTACTGTCATGCACATACAGTAAAAAGTTAGCGGGTTTGTTTTTAGCGGTTAGCGGAGCTAATTTTTTAGTTAAGAGATTGCGTTAGCGAAGCTATCTTTTTGGTTTAGCTGTGCCCACCGCTGTCTTTAAGTGTAACGAAGGGAGACTCGAATCGACATTCCTCAAACATTTAAATTTAATTACTTTTTTTTCAAATTTTCCGGTTATTTTGCTTGAGAACACCTTATTTCTTCTGGCTTCAAATTGTGCAGTGCTGATGTGTGTATCCAGGGCAAGAGTCTTGGGACTATTTGCGTGCCCTATATGCAATAATACAAATCCCATTCCAAATTTTTCTTTCTGTGTGACAACGTTTAAAAGGCTCTCTCTATCGACATTGGAAATTTTAACTGTGGATCCCTACTAAAACAGTTGGTATATTTAATGATTGATAGCTGCTGTACCACAACTATTCTTCTCAAAATGGTTTAGAATTATTTACATTAATTACATTATTTTTCCCATGACTCTACCAAATATTTAAAGGGGGTGGACCGTAAGCCAGCGGAAGAGGCCTCGGTCAGATGACCAAAAGCTCCAACACGGGTCATCATCGAAGACCCGCTCAGGAAACACTGTCTGTTTCCTGACGAACCTACCAACCTAACCTTGACACTGGTGAGGGGTTCTTAACCCAAACTGGACTCGTCTTATACTTTTTCCTTGATTGGAATTTAAATCCTACTATTCCAGAAGGCGCTTAAAAGCATTGTTCTTGACTTACTTACATGTAGAATTAGGAAAGGCACATCCTTCTTACAGTTGCGAATCTTTAAACTTTAGTCCTGATGTGTTTTCCTCAGAGGAAGCAATCTGTTGAGGTAGGTTAGTAGAACTGAGGTTAAGTACTAGTAGAACTGAGGGTAAGGTTTAGTAGACCTGAGGTTAAGGTTAGTAGAAGGTTCCGATTTATTTATAAAATTAGTTTGTGAGATAAGTTACTTTTCGTTCCCCTAATTTAACTTAATATTCTGTTACTTTTAATATATGGGCTAAAATAGCCGGTGACGAAGAATATCGTCAAAAATACCGTAACTAGCGTATATAAAGTACGTAAAAATTCATATATATGTGTATGTTTGTGTGCCTTTTTACCTTTCAGAATGTCAATGAAATCACCAATAAATAAATAAAAATAAAAACACAGGGTATTATTTAATACAGTTTTGATGTAGGTGGAAAATTCTTCATCACTTGGACATTCATCTACTATAACATAAAACACTGACAAATACGTTTAAACTGATAAATAAGCAAGAAAACGCGTACTTACACGAAATTCATACTGTAATATAAAAGGATTTTCCAGAATTTACGTTAATTAGCTCTCGGTTGTGGCCGAGCTGTGAGCAGCGTGGTGCGTCTGCTGACCTACGGTCGGCTGTCTTGGTGGGTGTAATTAACTGGACGCAGTTTTCTGTGTGTGTCTCCTCCAGTAATTCCACCCACCTGGACAGTCTTCTACCGTAGACCAAGCTAGACAAGACCAAGTTTCCATGCAGCGAGCCCTGAAGGTGGCAACCGCTCCTCTGGGAATTGGAAGGTGGTCCAGCCTGAGTGACACTAAGTGGACTCCTGGAACACTGAATCCGGGGAAGGCACCGCCTACTCTGGGGAAGTGGGGAAGGATCCCCACCTGAGGTGACCTATGGACTCCTGGAGAACACTGACCGGGGAAGGCACAACCACCGCTGACTCTGGGGAAAGTGGGGAATGGATCCACCTGAGGTGTCAATAAGTGGACTCCTGGAGACACTGAATCCGGGGAAGGCAAACCGCTGACTTCTGGGAAGTGGGGAAGGGAGTCCACCTGAGGGTGACATAAGTGGACTCCTGGAGGACCACGATCCGGGGAAGCACCGCTGACTCTGGGGAAGTGGGGAAGGGAGTCCACTCAGGTGACACAAGTAACTGCCTGGAACGACTGATCCGGGGGAAGGCACCGCCGACCTTAGTAAGTGGGGAACGGAAGACATCTCGGAGCGAGCGGATGGATTCCTGGATTGCATAAACTTGGGAAGGTTGTGGTTGGGCTACCCTGTGTAAGTTGGTAAGGGGAGACATCCGGCGGTAGACGGATGGATTCCTGGATACATGATCCTAAGGAAGCAAGAATACCGCGTGACTCTGAGGAAGTGGGAAGGGATCACTCCAAGGTGAACAAGTAGACTCCCTGGAGACACTGAGCCGGAAGGAACTCGCCGACCTTAGGTAAGTGGGGATAGGGAAATATCCGGGCGCGAGCGGATGGATTCCTGGATTCATAAACTTGGGGAAGGATGTGGTTGAGGCTGACCTTGTGTTAAGTGGAGAAGGGGAGATATCCGGAGCGAGCGATGGATTCCTGATACATGAAAACCTGGGAAGGCATGAATACATTGCAGTTGAGGCTGACCTTGTGTAAGTGGTGAAGGGGAGACATCCGGAGCGAGCGATGGATTCTGGAATACATGAACCTGGGAAGGCATGAATACATCAGTTGAGGGGCTGACCTTGGTAAGTGGGAAGAGGAGAAATCCGAGCGAGCGGATGGATTCCTTGATACAAATCCGAAGGAAAGCACGAATACCGCTGACTCTGAGGAAGTGGGGAAGGGAGTCCACTCAGGTGACTACAAGCAGAACTCCTGAGACACTGATCCGGGAAGGCAACCGTGACCTAGGAAGTGGGGAAGGGAAGACATCCCGGGAGCGAACGGATGGATCCTGATTCATGATCTTGGGAAGGTTGTGGTTGAGGCTGACCTTGGGGTAAGTGGGGAAAGGGAGACATCCGGGAGCGAACGGATGGATTCCTGGACACATGAACCTGGGAAGTCTGAGGCTGAAGGCAGAGAGAGAGGAAGAGAGAGAGAGGCGAGGCTGACCTTAGGGAACTGAGAAGGGGAGACATCCGGGGGCCACGGGTGAATTCCTGGACACATGAAAAACCTGGGAAGGCGAGGGGGGGGTACCTAAAGACGAACCTCTGGCCTCCACGTGCAAGGTCTGGTAACTCTGAGATAAACTCTGAGGCTGACAGTGGTCCAAATAATTTTTGTTTTTATTATTATTACTATTCATAATTCAAGAGTTGGAGTCATGATTTTGGATTCAAGAACTCGACCTCAACAGTAGCTATTGAGGTCTATTCCCACTCCCAGCCTCCCTGACAGTAGCCACGGTGACGTTATTTTCCCACTCCAGCCGTCCCTGACAGTAGCCACGGTGGAGGTTTTTCCCACTCCTCCCTCCCTGACAGTAGCCACGGTGATGTTATTGCCCACTCCTCCCTCCCTGAACAGTAGTCCACGGTTGATGTTATTCCCACTCCTCCCTCCCTGACAGTAGCCCACGGTGACTTTATTCCCACTCCACCCAGCGTCACGACCAGTAGCCTCGGTGTTGTTTATTCCCACTCCACCCTCCCTGACTTAGCCCACGGTGATGTTATTCCCACTCCAGCGTCCCTGACTGTACCACGGTGGCGTTATATTCCCACTCCAGCCTCCCTGACAGTAGCCCACGTGATGTTATATTCCCACTCTCCCTCCTGACAGTATACCACGGTGGTGTTATGCCCACTCTCCAGTTCCCTGACTGTAACCCACGGTGATGTTATTCCCACTCCAGCCTCCCTGACAGTAGCCACGTGGGGTTATTCCCCTCCAGCGTCCCTACAGTACCACGGTGATGTTAGAACCCACGCCTCCCTCCCGGACAGTAACCACGTGGTGTTACTGAGTTGTACTCTTCTGTGGTACTGTAACTGTACTCCTCGTGTTTCTTTGGCTACGCTTCTGGTATTGCAACTCTTCTGTGTTACTGTACTGTACTGATTCTTCTGTGTTACGGTACTGATCTTTTGTGTTACTACTGACTGATCTTCGTTCTACTGTACTAACTGATCTTCGATGTTACTCTAACTGTACTGATCCTTCTGTATTTACTGTACTGTATCTGTCTTTTGTGTTACGTATACTGATCCTCTGTGTTACTACTGTACTGATCTTCTGTGTACTGTATCTGTACAGATCTTTGGTTTTGTACTTTTTACTGATCCTTTGTGTACTGTACTGATGTTGTTACTTGTGCTGTTCTGTTTTTCTTTGGATGTTTTGTACTGATCTTGTGTGCTTTTAACTGTGACAAGTGTTGAAGACTGAGCACATCTGTTTCTAACTCTTCCCTCAGTCAGTTAGTGATAATATTTTGTGAGAATTAGGGGTGCTATTTATGAAAGTAAAAGTACAACAAGTGCAACTAATGGGACATTTTAGTGTACTCATTATTTGTGACACTAGTTGACTTTTGATTGTTTCGCTCTCCAAGGACTTTGTCAAGCCGTTTACAAACAGTAACAGGGACACAGATGGTATATATACTGAGAGTGAGGTGTGATTGTAGGTGGTATAGTTTAGTAATATTATATTGCAGGTGGTAGTGTAGTAGTCATAGAATATTGTAGGTGGTATGGTAGTAGTAATTTAAGATTGTAGGTGGTAGTAGTAGTAGGTAATATAATATTGTAGGTGGTAGTAGTAGTAAGTAATATAATATTGTAGGTGGTAGTAGTAGTATAGTAATATATAATGCAGGTGGTTGTAGTAGTAGTAATATAATATTGCAGTGGTAGTTGTAGTTAGTAATATTGCAGTGGTAGTATAGAGTAATATAATATTGAAGGTGTAGTTGTAGTGTAATATAATTTTGGAGGTGGGATATAGAAGGATTATAATTTCGTAGGTGGTAGTAGGAGTAGTAATATAATATTGTAGGTGGTGTAGTAGTAGTAATATAATACTGCAGTGGTAGTAGGTAGTATAATAAATATTGGCAGGTGTAGTATAGTATAAGATTCAGTGTAGTAGTAAGTAAGTAATATAATATTGAAGGGTAGTAGTAGTATAATATTATATTGTAGGTGGTAGTAGTAGTAGAATTATATAAAATCGTAATGTGGTAGTAGTAGTTGTAATATAATATTGTAGGTGGGTAGTATGTATTATATTAGTAATATTGCAGGTGGTTGTAGTAGTTGAATATAATATTGAAGTTGTAGTAGTATAGTAATATAATTTTGGAGGTGGTAGTAGTAGGAGTAGTAATATAATAGTGCTGGTGGTGGTAGTAGTTTAGTAATTTAATATTGAAGGTGGTAGTAGTGTAGTAATATAATATTGCAGGTGATATATATAAGTAACTATAATTAGCTGGTGGTAGTTTAGTTGTAATATAAGATTGGAGGTGGTATAGTAGTATAATATAATTTTGCAGGTGGTATAGTAGTAGGATATAATATGCAGGGGTAGTAATAGTGTAATATAATATTGGTTGGGTGTAGTAGTAGTAGTATATTATATGGCAGGTGGTATAGTAGTAGTAATATAATTAGTGGAGGTGGTATAGTAGTAGTAATATATTATGGTAGGGGGTAGTAAGTAGTAGTAATATAAGATGCAGGTGGTAGTAGTTTATAATATAATATTGCAGGTGAAAGTAGTAAAGCGTAGTAATATAAGATTGCAGGTGTATAAGCATAGTAAAAGATTATTGTTGGGGGTAGGAGTAGTAGTAATAGAAATTTTGGCTAAGGTAGTAGTAGTAGTAAAATAATATTGTAGGTGTAGTAGAGTAGTAATAGAATATTTTGTAGTGGTAGTAGTATAGTAATTTAATATTGCAGGTGGTAGTAGAGTAGTATTAATTATTGGTAGGTAGTAGGAGTAGTAATATAATATGGTAGAACATTTAACTTGCAAGTAGCTTTTATATCCGATACTCATGTCAAAAAAAAAAAAATGTAATTGTTCTACCACTAGTAATTGCACTCAACTCTAACTATATATTCCTCTGTGCTTTTACAGTTGTAACGGCTTGACAAAGCTCCTGTGAGCGAAACTTGCCACAATAAAAGTCCATTAGTTGCAACTTGTGTCCTTTTACTTTACTCAGTCGAGTTAACCTGAGCAACTTTTTTAAGTGGATCTCTGGCTTGGCCATAATCTTTCGCTTTTTTACATGAAAGAATCCTTTAGTATTCCTCGAGTTCATTGCGACTTTAACTTCATAAGTCTTTTGATCTTTTCTTATTCCGTTTTTTTTAAAATTTCTCTTTTTATAGAATATACGAATTCCATAAAAAGTGCCCTTCTGCCATATTAATTCTCCTGTAGATGTCTCTCGTTTGAACCTACCAGAATAGTTTTAATCTGTTGTTTTTTCCATAGTACGTAATTGTTTTTTATCTATTTTCCCTAGCTAACCTTCGGGACCTTTGAGGTGGTCGCTGTCCTTTTTCCTATTTTCAAGCTTTGTGATTTTCAACTGTTGTCAATTTCAACGCTCGTGTACGGTATAACCAGACAAAATTTTTGATTATTGCCATGTGCATGTTCTTCACCACTGTGTTTTCCACTACAAACATACACCACATCCACATGTCTCTACAACCATCCACAACATCCACAGTGTTCCACTACAAACATCCACAAACATCCACAGTGTTCCACTACAAACATCCACAGTGTTCCACTAAAAACATTCACAACATCCACAGTGTTTCCACCGAAAAAACATTCACAACATCCACAGTGTTCCACTAAAATCATTCACAACATCCACAGTGTTACGCTAGAAACAGTCACTAACATCCACAGTGGTGTTACGCTAGAAACATTCACAACACCACAAGTGGTTTACGCGAAAACATTCACAACATCCACAGTGTTACGCTAGAAACATCAGTCACAACACCGCGGGTTTTCAAATCCCGCCCTGGTATGGTTTCCTCGTGGACTTCACTTGTTAACTGTATCCTCTCTTCCACTCCTTTCCTCTTGATGTGTGTTGTGATCTGTGATGTACAGAAGTTTTTAGCATATACTGTACCATGATCTGTCTGGAACTCTATGTGATAATGTCTAGGTAGATTGTCGTCCTAACTACCCACAGTACACTTCATATTAATTACATTACATACTTTCTTACGTCATATGCGTCCTAATTAAATTATGTTTCAGTTGAAGTCTTGAGTAAATGATTTGCAATGAGTAATCATGAAATCGGATTTAAAACCGAACAAAACGTCAATCTAAGTTATGGAAGAAGCAGTGCTGAAAAGGTTGCAGAAATATTGCGTTACTGAGTATTAAGTATGTGATGAGCTGCAGGAGTATAGTTGAGTACAAGTATTGTTCTCAACAACAGTTATGATACACAAATAAGTTAGCTATCGATAAGTTTTATAATTGGGTAATTAACCTTTACACAAACTAAAGAAAAAATAAAACTGAATAGGGAAGTAGAACAGCCACTCTGAATCCAGCTCTGGGGCTCTGGGGCCCTGATCCAGCTCGAGGCCCTGACGAGCTCTGAGGCCCTGATGCCCAGCACCTGGGGCCCTGATCCACTCTGGGTCCTGATCCAGCTCAAGGCTCGATCGCAGCTCTGGGGCCCTGGATCCAGCTCTGGGGCCTTGGATCAGCTCAGGGCCCTGATCCTGCTCTGAGGACCCTGATCCAGCTCTGAGGCCCTGATCCATCTCGGTGGGCCGATCCAGCTCGGGGCCCTGATCCAGCTCCTGAGGCCCTGATCCAGCTCTGGGGCCCTGATCCAGCTCTGGAGGCCCTGATTTCCAGCACTGGGGCCCTGATCCAGCTCTGAGGCCCTGATCCTGCGCTGGGCCCTGATCCAGCTCTGGGGCCCCTGATCCAGCTCCTGGGCCCTGATCCAGCTCTGGGGCCCTGATTCCAGCTCTGGGGCCCTATCCAGCTCTGGGGCCCTGAACCAGCCCGAGAGGCCCTGATCCAGCGCTGAGGCCCTGATCCAGCTCTGGGGCCCGTGATCCAGCTCTGGGGCCCTGATCCAGCTCTGGGGCCCTGATCCCTCTTCTGGGGGCCCTGATCCAGCCTGAGGCTCCAGATCCAGCTCTGGGGCCCTGATCCAGCTCCTGGGCCCTGATCCACTCTGGGGCCCCTGATTCCAGCTCTGGGGGGGCCCTGATGCCAGCTCTGGGGCCCTGATCAGCTCTGGGCCCTATCCAGCTCTGGGCCCTGAATTCCAGCTCTGGGCCCTGACCAGCTCTGGGGCCCGATGCTCACCAGTCAAACTATCTTATTTCTATGTTCTTGCTTTTTTCTTCTATTTGAAGTGTAAATAAAATGAATCTTCATATATCTTTTTGTAATATAAAGAATGAAATTTAATAATAAACAATATTAAAAAAATAACCTAATTCATGTTTTATTATTGTCTTGCTTTACTAATTATAACCATAATGGTTTATAAGAATAAACATCCAATATTTTTAGTCATCATTTAAATTGGGATCTTTTAGCAAGTGTTGTTTCTGTCTTTGATATATTTTACTTTAAAGCAAACCTTATATGTGGCCTTATTTACCTGCAAAATATATGTTTGTTTACACACTTTGTACAACACGCTAATATTCTTTATTAGTGTCTGTCAGGTGTTGTTGGAGAGACAAGTTTTGTCAGGTGTTGTTGGAGAGACAAGTTGTCCAGTGTTAGTTGCAGAGACAAGTTTGTCAGTGTTGTTGGAGAGACAAGTTTGTCAGTTTGTTGGTGAGACAAGTTTTGTCAGGTGTTGTTGGAGAGACAGTTAGTCAGGCTACAACACCAAGCAACACCAGATATTTTCCTTGTTGATTCACTCACAAACTATTTTAAAAACAGTCAAGACTTAACCCAGGAATGTCCGCAAGACTCAAGATATCATGTGAAATATTTCAGGACAATTGAAGTGAAATTTTAATTCACCAAAACTTTGAATACATTTTTGTCACAAAGTTTTCGGGTCTTTGCTGACAGAGTTGTAGTGTACAGAGTGCTCCTTAGTGCACTATGTAGTTATTTCAAGTTATCGTCCTACAGTATTAAGGTGTTCATTGACAACGGATTTTCAAGGTTTCCTTGTTGTTTCACCTACATATCTCTGTCGCCGTCTCCCACAAGGTATAGTGTTTAACTGCATCGAATGGTTTCGTGTGGTTCGAACTTTGTCCTGGTTAGATCCCTATAGAATTTCTGGAATGTTAAGGCGACTCTAGGTTAGTTGTTGCGAGCACTTTAGACACGTTCAGTGCAACTGGCTGTTGGGGAAGGAGTATAACTTTGTTAGAACATAAGAACATAAGAAAGGAGAACACTGAAGCATGCCTTTCCCCTATAGGCAGGTCCTTTAACAAGCCTTCCCCACTAACAAAACATTTGCCCAACCCAATTTCACCAATGCTAATAGAAAAAAACCCCCAAGAAATTAAGCTCTGGGAACTCTATCCACATCAATTGCATGTCCCACTCAAATCCAGCCCCTCTCACTCATATCTTTATCCAACGAAATTTTGAAAACTACCCAAATCCCGAGCCTCAATAACCCCACTAGGTAGACTGTTCCACTCATCAACTACACCTATTCCAAACACAATACTTTCCTATGTTCTTTTCTAAATCTAAACTTGTCTAAATTTTAAATCCATAACTTCGGTTCTCTATTGGAGAAGACATCCTTTAAGACCTTATAATATCACCCTTTATTAATACCACAGCTTCCACTTAATATCACTTCGATCATGTCTTCCCCTCATTCTTTTGTTTACTATACAACTGGCCAGCTCCGACACACGCAATTCCACTTTCGTATTTTGCAATTATCTCTTTCCTCTTCATTCAATAGTCATTAGGCACCTTTTTTCTCGTAGGGTTGGCACTAGAAAGCTTTCCATGGGCCCATGGTTAACTTACTTTGCAGAAACAAGCACCAAAAACAGTGGATAATATGGAATGTACCGAAGGTATCCTAGATGTGCACACACTGGCTGCTTGTAAACACGGCACACAACCAGCATTTCAGGCACACTTGGACACGTCCTCATATACAATCGTATCAATGTCGTTTTCATCGAATGTCGAGGCGAACTTTTTGGCATTAAAATGCATCGGAGTCGATTTATCGAATGTCAGTGCCATTGAATTCGGGGTCCCTGTACTTTTGGCCAATAAACAATGCCACACCTGACTCTCTGAATGTTGTGTGGGAGCCTTTCGTTAGACCAGCCGCGGAAGGCCGCTCGGATGTGTTCCATACGACGGACAAATCGTGAGGTAAATTACGAACTGTGATGCTATATTTTTGAGGATATAAGTTCCAAAAGTCAAATTCACGAAGCCAAGGCTCACGAAACTCAGGGTTCCCACAGTACTAAGATATATTATAAAAGTAAAAATATTTGGTGTTCTTGCAGACATATACATTCATTTTTATCACTTGTTTGTGAAAGCTTCAGACATTTTCATATTTGTAGATGAATGGTTCAGAGAACCGACATGTTGATAAATTAGACACATGTGCAACTCTTGGGTATCTTTATTGAGGAAACGTTTTCGCCACACAGTGGCTTCATCAGTCCCATACTAAAGAAATCCTTGAAGAACAGAGGAGAATGAGGTAATCAGGCCCTCAACCCTTGAGTCGATGTGGTCATCCATCAATCTTGAATAGAATACGGTATACGTGCTGAGAAGAGCTTATAAACCGTTGGCAGGATTGATTTATGCCGGACTGACCACATCGACTCAAGGTTGAGGGACTGATTACCGCATTCTCCTCCTGGTCTTCTAGATTCCCTCCTTTGTATGGACTGATGAATCCACGGTGGTGGCGAAACGTTTCCTCAATCAAAGATACCCAAGTAAGTGCAGCAAGTGTCCTAATTATCAACAGTTTCAATATTGTTGGTTACTGGTTACAATATTTTTAAGTTAAATAAATTTTTAACATTTAACTAGCTATGTAGAATCTTAATGCATTTACAATGAGGATATTTATCCTGTTAGTCAGTTTTAAAAAAAAATGAATATCTTTATTTCTACAAGTACAAGTTCATGTATCCAGGAATCTACTTTTCTGCTACCAGATGTTTTCCCTTCCTCACTTTCCAAAGGCCAGACTCACCAACCTGTATTCATGCCTTCCCCAAGTTCATGTATCTAGGAAGCCATCCATTCGCTCCCGGATGTATCCCCTTCCCCACTTACCTAAGGTCGGCCGTGCCTTCCCCGGATCAGTGTCTCCAGGAGTCCACCTGTGTCACCTCAGGTGAGCCCCCTTGGCCCCTCTGACTCTGGGGAAGATAAAGATACCCAGATGTTGCACATGTGTTTAATTTTCATCTTGTTAGGAGTGGTGTTAGTGCGTAGAGAAGAATGAATCCGAAAGCTCTTTTCTTGCAGTCTTTGACGAATAGGGAAGGAAAATGTTAGAATCAGTGAAGGTTTGGTGTTGCAAGTACAGTCCTCGGCAAGAAACTCTCAGGACTGACAAATTGTATTAGCTCTTAGGAAAGATCCGATGATGATGCCTCTATTCCGTCTTAGAGACTACTGGAATAAAGGGGTGAGAAAATTTTTGTTTGTAGGTTACGTAGATAGTTTTACTACTTGTGAATGAGGACATCTAGAAAAAGGTTGTTTTTATCAGGGATTCTGCCCCATTTCTGTCCATCCATCGCTGTTTAGTGGCAGAGGTACGAAGTTTTTGCGATTGAAACTTAATTTTAATGTGGTTTACCTGGATCAGGTACGTTATATTACAGTCCAAGTGTGCGTGTGTTGGTGTGTGTGTGTGTGTGTGTGTGGTGTGGTGTGTGTGTGTGTGGTGGTGTGTGTGTGTGTGTGTGAGTCTGGTGTGGGTGGTGTGGGTGGTGTTGTGTGTGTGTGTGTGTGAGTGAGTCGTGTGTTGGTGTGTGTGTGTGTGTGTGTGTGTGGGTGTGTGTGTGGGTGTGGGTGTGTGTGTGGTGTGTGTGTGTGTGGAGTCTGGTGTGTGTGTATGAGTCGTGTGTGTTGTGTATGTGTGTTGTGTGAGTCTAGTGTTGTTGTGGTGTTGTGTGTGTGTGTGTGTGTGTGTGTGTGGTGTGTGTCTGTGTGTGGTTGTATGTGTGTGTGTGAGTCTGTGTGTGTGTGTGTGTGGGGTGTGTGTGTGTGTAGGTGGTGTTGTGTGGGTGTGGGTGGTGTAGTGTGGGGAGTGGGTGGGTGTGTGTGTGTGTGGTGTGGTGTGTGGGTTGTTGTGTGTGTGTGGGAGTCTGTGTGGTGTGTGTGTGGTGTGTGGTGGGGTGAGGTCTGTGTGTTGTGCAGATTGATCTTTATCTTTAATGTGTGTTTCCTGATCATGTACGTGTAATTACAGGGCAATGTGTGTGGGTGGTGTGTAGTGTTGTGTGTGTGGGGGTGTGTGTGTGTGTGTGGTTGGGTTTTGGGTGTGTGTTGGTGTGTGGGGTTATATGGGTGGGTGTGTTGTGTGTGGTGTGTGTGAGAGGCTGTGTGGGGTGGGGTGTGTGTGGGGTGTGAGGCTGGGTGTGTGTGTTGTTGGGTGTTGTGTTTGTGTGTGTGCTGTTGGAGTCTGTGTGTGTGGGTGTGTGTGGGTGTTTTGTTGTGTGGGTGAGTGTGTGAGGGGGGTGTGGTGGGTGTGTGTTGTGTATGTGGGTGTGTGAGTGTGGTGTGTGGTGTTGTGTGGTGGGAGTGTGTGGTGTGTGGTGTGTTGGGGTGTGTGTGTGGGGTGGGTTGTGTGGGGGGGGGGGGTGAGGCGTGATCTGGGGTGGTGTGTGTGGTGTGTGTTGTGTGTGGTGGGGGTGTGTGGCGTGGTGGGTGTGTGTGTATGTGTGTTGTGGGTGGGTGTGTGTGTGGGTGTGTGTGTGTGTTGTACTCCACATATTGGTACTCACCGAATTTGTGGTTGCAGGGGTCGAGTCCCTACCCTCCTGGCCCCGCCTCTTCACCCGGTTGCTACTAGGGCCCACCTCTCCCTCTCCGCTCCACGACTTTATCAACCTCGTCTTAAAAACTGTGTATGGTTTCCCCTTCCGCCTCCACTACGGTCATTCCTAGGCTATTCCAGCTGCCTTACAACTTATATGACTGATGAAATACTTCCACTATTCTCTTTGAACTCATGTGGTCTTAACTTTCCAATTGTGGCCCTTGTTCGTTCCCCTCGCCTGGAACATGCCTGTCCTTTGTCCACCTTGTCTATCCACGCAGTATTTTATATGCGTTATCATGTCAGCCCCCTGACCCTCTGTCCTCCAGTGTTCGTCAGCATTTTCCTTAATCTTTTCTTCTAGGACATTCCCCTTTAGCTCTGGAAGCTAACCGTGTCGCAAACCTTTGTACTTTCTCCCTCTAGTTTCTTGACGTCTTTATTTATCAAGTGCGGTTCAAACAGTGCTGCTTACTCCAGTAATGGCCGACATACACGGTGGAACTGTGTCCTTGAAATGATTCCTTACTAAGGTATCCGGAATGCTGTTCGCAGGTCTCCAGGCGCCCATATGCTGCAGCAGTTATCTGATTGATGGTGCCTTCCGGAGACATGCTCGGTGTTTATACGCACCCCAAGATCTTTCTCTTTTCCTCCTTGAGTGAGGGTTTGCAAGTCTTTGGCCACCTAGCCTATCTCCTGTCTGTGGTCTCTGTCCCTTCCCCTATCTTCATGACTTTGCATTTGGCAGGATTAAATTCGAGAAGCCATTTGCTGGACCAGGTGTCCAGTCTGTCCAGGTCTCTTTGAAGTCCTGCCTGGTCCTCATCAGATTTAATTTCCTCATTAAACTTCACATCATCTGCAAACAGGGACACTTCTGAGTCTAACCCTTCCGTCATGTCGTTCACATATACCAAAAATAGCACTGGTCCTAGGACCGACCCCTGTGGGACCCCGCTCGTCACAGGTGCCCACTGTGATACATCATTACCTACCATGACTCGTTGTTGCCTCCCTGTCAGGTATTCTCTGATCCATTGCAGTCCCCTTTCCCTGTTATATGCGCCTGATGCTCTAGCTTCTGCACTAACTCCTGTGAGGAACTGTGCAAAGGCCTTCTTGCAGTCCAAGAAGATGCAATCAACCCACCCCTCTCTCTCTTGTCTTACTTCTTTTATTTTATCATAAAACTCCAGAAGGTTTGTGACACAGGATTTCCCCTTCCGTGAATCCGTGCTGGTTGGCATTTAATACTCCTGTTCCGTTCCAGGTGCTCCACCACTCTCCTCCTGATAATCTTCTCCATAATTTTGCATACTATAACACGTCAATGACACGGTCTATAGTTTAGTGCCTCTTTTTTTGTCTCCTTTTTTAAAAATGGGAACTACATTTGCCGTCTTCCATACCTCAGGTAGTTGCCCAGTTTCCGGGGATGTGTTGAAGATTGTGGTAAGTGGCACGCACAACATATCTGCTCCCTCCAAAGGACCACGGGGAGATGTTGTCCGGCCCCATTGCCTTTGAGGTATCGATGTCCCTTAGCAGTTTCTTCACCTCCTCCTCATCTGTATGTATGTCGTCCAACACTTGTTGGTGAAATTCCTTGCTGTGTCCCCATCTGTCTGTCCCCCAGAGTCCTTCCTGTCTCTACTGTAAATTTTTCCTTAAATCTCGTGTTGAGCTCCTCACATACCTCTTATCGTTTCTTGTGAGTTCTCCACCTTCTTTCCTCAGCCTTATCACATGGTCCTTGACTGTTGTCTTCCTCCTAATGGGGCTAAAACAGCAGTTTCGGGTCAGATTTGACTTTCGATGCTATGTCGTTTTCATACTGTCGCTGGGCCTCCCTCCTTATCTGTGCATACTTTTTTTCTGGCTCTTCTACTAATCTCCTTGTTTTCCTGGTCCTATGCCCCCCCTGTACCTTTTCCATTCTCTGTTGCACTTAGTTTTTGCCTCCCTACACCTTCGGGTAAACCAAGGACTCTTTTGGTCTTTATTTATTTCTGTGTGTGTGTGTCTGTGTGTGGTGTGTGTGTGTGTGTGTGTGTTTTGTGGTGTGTGTGTGTGTGTGTATTAGGGCAGTCATGCAGAAAAAATATTTATATAAAATAACGCTCCATATATAACGTCATTTTCCGTGTAGAATACTAAAGGGGGACGTGTATTATTCCCTGAAGGAGAACGCGTTTTATTCCTGTCAGTCAGGCAGTGGCCTGGATAGGAGCAGATGAGAGATGTGTTTTAGTTCAGTAAAGAGTCCGGGGGGTGACGAGGTAAGTCATCATGTTTGGGCGGTAGACTGATTTAAGTAATATTGGCAAGTTTTTTAGTGTATTCTATTTTGTGTATTTTCGGTGCTTTCATGTTTATTTGTAAAGGCGCTAGTAGTCAGAGGCCTGGTAATTAGTCTACCAGGCAGAAGTGAAGACGGGGGTGTGGGATGTCATGGTGCCTCCCTGATGATTTATTTTGTTTAATTCATCAGTAGCATGTGCTAGTGAGCTAATGTGAACTGGAGTGTGGTGGTTTTTTTTGGGGTAGGTTGTTAGTTATATATATTATTAATGTAGATAATTTTTTGTATAGGTGAGTTTTTAAAGTCCTTCCTTACACAACATTAATTATTTCACTCATGCTTAATTTGTATGAGTACATGCTAGCCCAAAAGTTTTCTGTGTTTTTCAGTGTAATTTTATAACTCCTAGACGACAAAAGTGATCACGTTTAGGAGGCCAGGACCATTTTATATAAGTTACGACATTAAAAGTCGTAACATGTGTGTGTGTGTTTGGGGTGGGTGTATGTACTAGCCTGGCTGTGTTTCCAGCTGTTGATTCTAAGCTCCTGGACTCACGTCTTTACTCTTACTGATGTTCAGGATGAACATAACTTAACAAAAGTTAAAAAAATAAGAAAAACTGTTGTAAAAGACAGTTTTTTTTGTTGTTGATAGTGTTGCAAATGTGCAGTACAGCAACAAACAACGAAGCGAATTTGCCAAGTTGCAGGAGCGACCACCGAAATGTTTTACGTCAACAGGTCGAGACTACCATGATGGTCGACTTTATCCTCAGAGAGTTATTATTTTTGTGTATTTGTTGTTATAGCAATATTTGTATTAGTATCACATGGGGAGTAAGTGTGGATGAAAAACGACGTGGTTACTCAGAAGCACTAAGTGAATATTTTGGGAAATCTAAGTCAACATAATTGTTTTAGGAGATATGAATACATGCCTCTACTAGTACAAGTATGTCATGAGAATGTGTATACATGTAAAGTATGCATGAGTATTCGTGGCATGGGATTTGGGGTGAGATGTGTGGGGCTTACGTGTGCGTTACCTCATACATGTTAGAGTGAGAGGAGAGAATTGCGTGCATTGTATGCATGTGTGCGTAATTTGTAATATCTGGGACTGCGTGTGTGTGTTTTTATGCATACAAGTGTATGATAATGGTGTATGCATAAGGTGCGTGTGCTGAGACATACAAATGTGTGTGAAAATAATAATAATGTGTATTTTTTGTGAGCTTGTTAGCCTTTGAGTGTCAAATGTAAAAGACGAATAAGTAAATAAAAATGAAAAAAAAAGTAACATGTAATACAGTTTTGATGGAGGTGGACAAGTTCTTCAACACTTGGACATTCATCTAAGTAAAATAAACATCACAAATACTTTTAAACTCTTAAATAAGTAAGAAAAATCATGTACTAAGTATAAATTCATATTGTAATATAAAAGGAATTCCAAAATTGTTCTTAATTAGCCTCTCCGAAGTGGCCGAACTGTGTGGCAGCTTGGTGGCGTCTAGCTGGTGTACGGTCGCGGCTGTCTTGGTGGATGTAATTACTAGACGCAGTTTTCTGTGTGTGTCACCTCCAGTAATTCCACTCACCTGGACAGTCTCTGCCGTAGACCAGCTAGACAAGACCAAGATTCCATGCAGCGAGGTCACTGAGAGTGGCAACCGCTGACTCTGGGGAAGTGGAAACACTGATCCGGGGAAGGCACCGCCGACCTTAGGTGAGTGTCGAAGGGAAGACATCCGTGAGCGAACGGATGGATTCCTGGATACAGGAACTTGAGGAAGGTTGTTGTTGAGGCTGACCTTGGGAAAGTGAGGAAGGGATGACATCCGGGAGCGAACGGATGGATTCCTCCATACACGAACCTTGGGAAGGCATGAATACTAGCAGTTGAGGCTGACCCTGGGTAAGTTGGGAAGGGGAGATATCCGGTGGCGGACGGATAGATTCCTGGATACATGAACTTGGGGAAGGCATGAATACTAGCAGTTGAGGCTGACCCTGGGTAAGTTGGGAAGGGGAGATATCCGGTGGCGGACGGATGGATTCCCGGATACATGAACCTGGGGAAAGCAAGAATACAGGTTGGTGAGGCTGACCTTGGGGAAGTGAGAAAGGGGAAACATCCGGCGGCGGACGGATGGATTCCTGGATACATGAACCTGGGGAAGGCTGAGGCTGGAAGGCAGAGAGAGAGAGAGAGAGAGAGAGGCGAGGCTGACCTTAGGGAAGTGAGGAAGGGGAGACATCCGGGGGCCCACGGATGGATTCCTAGACACATGAACCTGGGGAAGGCGGGGGGAGGGACCTTAAAGACGAACCACTGGCCTCCACGTGGCAAGGTCTGGTAACTCAGAGATAACTCTGAGGCTGACAGTGGTCGCAAATAATACTAGTTTTATTATTATAATAATTTTATTTTTTTATATATTATTATTATTATTATTATTATTATTATTATTATTATTATTATTATTATTATTATTGTCATTATTATTATTATTATTACAATTCATGATATGCTAATTTGGACTCAAAAGTGTCAATCTGACCAGTAGTCACGGTTGTGATATTCCCACTCCAACCTCCCTGACAGTAGCCACTGTGGTGTTACTCCCACTCCAGCCTCTCTGACAGAAGCCACGGTGGTGATATTCTCATTGCAGCCTCTCTGATAGCAGCCACGGTGGTGTTATTCCCACTCTAGCCTCCCTGTCAGTAGCCACTGTGGTGTTATTCCCACTCCAGCCTCTCTAAGAGAAGCCATTGTGATGTTATTCCCACTTCAGCCTCTCTGATAGGAGTCGTAGTAGTGTTCTTATTTGTGTTCATTCCTCGGAGCTAACAGTTCTAAAAACACGTAAAGAGGAGCAACATTAATGCATTCACCAAAGTTAACATTAAGCGACTAAATATATTTCAGTCGCTGCGCGTTCCCAGAAAGGTGTACCCGTATTGTATAAACCCAGCCACCTCTACTTTACTGTTCTTCTCTATTACTGTACTGTTCTTCTCTGTCACTGTACTGTACTGTACTACTTTGTTACTGTACTGGTCTTCTGTGTTACTGTACTGATCGTCTGTGTTACTGTACTTGTCTTCTGCGTTACTGTAACGGTCTTCTGTGTTACTGTACTGGTCTTCTGTGTTACTGTACTGGTCTTCTGTGTTACTGTACTGATCGTCTGTTACTGTACTGGTCTTCTGTGTAACTGTACTGGTCTTCTGTGTTACTGTACTGATCGTCTGTGTAACCGTACTTGTCTTCCGTGTTACTGTAGTGCTCTTCTGTGTTACTGTACTGATCGCCTGTGTTACTGTACTGGTCTTCTGTGTTACTGTACTGGTCTTCTGTGTTACAGTAACACAGAAGACCAGTACAGTAACACATACGATCAGTACAGTAACACAGAAGACCAGTACAGCAACACAGAAGACCAGTACAGTAACACAGAAGAGCACTACAGTAACACAGAAGACCAGTACAGTAACACAGAAGACAAGTACAGTAACACAGAAGACAAATACAGTAACACAGACGATCAGTACAGTATTTGTCTTCTGTGTTACTGTATTGGTCTTCTGTGTTACTGTACTGATCGTCTGTGTTACTGTACTGGTCTTCTGTGTTACTGTACTTGTCTTCTGTGTTACTGTACTGGTCTTCTGTGTTACTGTACTGGTCTTCTGTGTTACTGTACTGGTCTTCTGTGTTACTGTACTGGTCTTCTGTGTTACTGTACTGGTCTTCTGTGTTACTGTACTGGTCTTCTGTGTTACTGTACTGGTCTTCTGTGCTACTGTACTTGTCTTCTGTGTTACTGTACTGGTCTTCTGTGTTACTGTACTTGTCTTCTGTGTTCCTGTACTGTTCTTCTGTGTTACTGTACTGGTCTTCTGTGTTACTGTATTGGTCTTCTGTGTTACTGTACTGGTCTTCTGTGTTACTGTACTGGTCTTCTGTGTTACTGTACTGGTCTTCTGTGTTACTGTACTGGTCTTCTGTGTTACTTTACTTGTCTTCTGTGTTACTGTACTGATCTTCTGTGTTACTGTACTGGTCTTCTGTGTTACTGTACTGGTCTTCTGTGTTACTGTACTGGTCTTCTGTGTTACTGTACTGGTCTTGTGTTACTGCACTGGTCTTCTGTGTTACTGTACTGGTCTTCTGTGTTACTGCACTGGTCTTCTGTGTTACAGTACTGGTCTTCTGTGTTATTGCACTGGTCTTCTGTTTTTACTGTACTGGTCTTCTGTGTTACTGTACTGGTCTTCGGGGTTTACTGTACTGGTCTTCTGTGTTACTGTACTGGTCTTCTGTGTTACTGTACTGGTCTTCTGTGTTACTGTACTGGTCTTCTGCGTTACTGTACTTGTCTTCTGTGTTACTGTACTTGTCTTCTGTGTTACTGTACTGGTCTTCTGTGTTACTGTACTGGTCTTCTGTGTTACTGTACTGGTCTTCTGTGTTACTGTACTTGTCTTCTGTGTTACTGTACCTGTTTTCTGTGTTACTGTACTTGTCTTCTGTGTTACTGCACTTATCTTCTGTGTTACTGTACTTGTCTTCTGTGTTACTGTACTGTTCTTCTGTGTTACTGTACTGGTCTTCTGTGTTACTGTACTGTTCATCTGTGTTACTGTACTGGTCTTCTATGTTACTGTACTGTTCTTCTGTGTTACTGTACTGTTCTTCTGTGTTACTGTACTGGTCTTCTGTGTTACTGTACTGGTCTTCTGTGTTACTGTACTTGTCTTCTGTGTTACTGAAACTGGTCTTCTGTGTTACTTTTACTGGTCTTCTGTGTTACTGTACTGGTCTTCTGTGTTACTGTACTGGTCTTCTGTGTTACTGTACTGGTCTTCTGTGTTACTGTACTGGTCTTCTGTGTTACTGTACTGGTCTTCTGTGCTACTGTACTGTCTTCTGTGTTACTGTACTGGTCTTCTGTGTTACTGTACTTGTCTTCTGTGTTACTGTACTGTTCTTCTGTGTTACTGTACTGGTCTTCTGTGTTACTGTATTGGTCTTCTGTGTTACTGTACTGGTCTTCTGTGTTACTGTACTTGTCTTCTGTGTTACTGTACTGGTCTTCTGTGTTACTGTACGGGGTCTTCTGTTTTTACTGTACTGGTCTTCTGTGTTA
The DNA here is from genome assembly GCF_026875155.1 of Cherax quadricarinatus. NCBI lineage: Eukaryota > Metazoa > Arthropoda > Malacostraca > Decapoda > Parastacidae > Cherax > Cherax quadricarinatus. Next base: position 33,871 of record NW_026486392.1, on the reverse strand, counting down.
CTTTACTTGTCTTCTGTGTTACTGTACTGATCTTCTGTGTTACTGTACTGGTCTTCTGTGTTACTGTACTGGTCTTCTGTGTTACTGTACTGGTCTTCTGTGTTACTGTACTGGTCTTGTGTTACTGCACTGGTCTTCTGTGTTACTGTACTGGTCTTCTGTGTTACTGCACTGGTCTTCTGTGTTACAGTACTGGTCTTCTGTGTTATTGCACTGGTCTTCTGTGTTACTGTACTGGTCTTCTGTGTTACTGTACTGGTCTTCTGGGTTACTGTACTGGTCTTCTGTGTTACTGTACTGGTCTTCTGTGTTACTGTACTGGTCTTCTGTGTTACTGTACTGGTCTTCTGCGTTACTGTACTTGTCTTCTGTGTTACTGTACTTGTCTTCTGTGTTACTGTACTGGTCTTCTGTGTTACTGTACTGGTCTTCTGTGTTACTGTACTGGTCTTCTGTGTTACTGTACTTGTCTTCTGTGTTACTGTACCTGTTTTCTGTGTTACTGTACTTGTCTTCTGTGTTACTGCACTTATTTTCCCTGTGTTACTGTACTTGTCTTCTGTGTTACTGTACTGTTCTTCTGTGTTACTGTACTGGTCTTCTGTGTTACTGTACTGTTCATCTGTGTTACTGTACTGGTCTTCTATGTTACTGTACTGTTCTTCTGTGTTACTGTACTGTTCTTCTGTGTTACTGTACTGTTCTTCTGTGTTACTGTACTGGTCTTCTGTGTTACTGTACTGTTCTTCTGTGTTACTGTACTGGTCTTCTGTGTTACTGTACTGGTCTTCTGTGTTACTGTACTGGTCTACTGTGTTACTGTACTGGTCTTCTGTGTTACTGTACTGGTCTTCTGTGTTACTGTACTGGTCTACTGTGTTACTGTACTGGTCTTCTGTGTTACTGTACTGGTCTTCTGTGTTACTGTACTGGTCTACTGTGTTACTGTACTGGTCTTCTGTGTTACTGTACTGGTCTTCTGTGTTACTGTACTGGTCTTCTGTGTTACTGTACTGGTCTTCTGTGTTACTGTAATGGTCTTCTGTGTTACTGTACTGGTCTTCTGTGTTACTGTACTGGTCTACTGTGTTACTGTACTGGTTACTGTGTTACTGTACTGGTCTTCTGTGTTACTGTACTGGTCTTCTGTGTTACTGTACTGGTCTACTGTGTTACTGTACTGGTCTTCTGTGTTACTGTACTGGTCTTCTGTGTTACTGTACTGGTCTTCTGTGTTACTGTACTGGTCTTCTGTGTTACTGTACTGGTCTTCTGTGTTACTGTACTGGTCTTCTGTGTTACTGTACTGGTCTGTGTTACTGTACTGTTCTTCTGTGTTACTGTACTGGTCTTCTGTGTTACTGTACTGGTCTTCTGTGTTACTGTACTGGTCTTCTGTGTTACTGTACTGGTCTTCTGTGTTACTGTACTGGTCTACTGGTCTTCTGTGTTACTGTACTGGTCTTCTGTGTTACTGTACTGGTCTTCTGTGTTACTGTATGGTCTTCTGTGTTACTGTACTGGTCTTCTGTGTTACTGTACTGGTCTTCTGTGTTACTGTACTGGTCTTCTGTGTTACTGTACTGGTCTGTGTTCTGTACTGGTTTCTGTGTTACTGTATGGTCTTCTGTGTTACTGTACTGGTCTTCTGTGTTACTGTACTGGTCTTCTGTGTTACTGTACTGGTCTTCTGTTTTTACTGTACTGGTCTTCTGTGTTACTGTACTGGTCTTCTGTGTTACTGTACTGGTCTTCTGTGTTACTGTACTGGTCTTCTGTGTTACTGTACTGGTCTTCTGTGTTACTGTACTGTTCTTCTGTGTTACTGTACGGGTTTCTTCTGTGTTACTGTACTGGTCTTCTGTGTTACTGTACTGGTCTTCTGTGTTACTGTACTGGTCTTCTGTGTTACTGTACTGGTCTTCTGTGTTACTGTACTGGTCTTCTGTGTTACTGTACTGGTCTTCTGTGTTACTGTACTGTTCTTCTGTGTTACTGTACTGGTCTTCTGTGTTACTGTACTGGTCTTCTGTGTTACTGTACTGGTCTTCTGTGTTACTGTACTGGTCTGTGTTACTGTACTGTTCTTCTGTGTTACTGTACTGTTCTTCTGTGTTACTGTACGGGTCTTCTGTGTTACTGTACTGGTCTTCTGTGTTACTGTACTGGTCTTCTGTGTTACTGTACTGGTCTTCTGTGTTACTGTACTGGTCTGTGTTACTGTACTGTTCTTCTGTGTTACTGTACTGTTCTTCTGTGTTACTGTACTGGTCTTCTGTGTTACTGTACTGGTCTTCTGTGTTACTGTACTGGTCTTCTGTGTTACTGTACTGGTCTGTGTTACTGTACTGTTCTTCTGTGTTACTGTACTGGTCTTCTGTGTTACTGTACTGGTCTGTGTTACTGTACTGGTCTTCTGTGTTACTGTACTGGTCTGTGTTACTGTACTGGTCTTCTGTGTTACTGTACTGGTCTTCTGTGTTACTGTACTGGTCTTCTGTGTTACTGTACTTGTCTTCTGTGTTACTGTACTTTTCTTCTGTGTTACTGTACTGGTCTTCTGTGTTACTGTACTGGTCTGTGTTACTGTACTGTTCTTCTGTGTTACTGTACTGGTCTTCTGTGTTACTGTACGGGTTTCTTCTGTGTTACTGTACTGGTCTTCTGTGTTACTGTACTGTTCTTCTGTGTTACTGTACTTGTCTTCTGTGTTACTGTACTGGTCTTCTGTGTTACTGTACTGGTCTTCTGTGTTACTGTACTGGTCTTCTGTGTTACTGTACTGGTCTTCTGTGTTACTGTACTGGTCTTCTGTGTTACTGTACTGTTCTTCTGTGTTACTGTACTTGTCTTCTGTGTTTACTGTACTTGTCTTCTGTGTTACTGTACTTGTCTTCTGTGTTACTGTACTGTGTTTCAACAATGTTATTTTGATTTACATCTCTTGTATTGTATTCTTTTTTGGGTTGTACTTTTTACGTATTATAGTGTTTTGTTTTTATTGTACTGTTTTATTGTGTTACTATGTTGTTTTATGTGTTACTATGCTGTTTTATGTGTTACTATGCTTTATGTGTTACTATGCTGTTTTATGTGTTACTATGCTGTTTTTATGTGTTACTATGCTGTTTTATGTGTTACTTTGCTGTTTTATGTGTTACTATGTTGTTTTATGTGTTACTATGCTGTTTTATGTGTTACTATGCTGGTTTTCGATTTACTGTTTTATTTGTTACTATAATGTTGTGTGTGGCACTAAAATGTTTTATGTGTTATTGTACTATTTTATGTGTCACTATACTGTTTAATATGTTACTGTACTGTTTTTTGTTACTGTGATATTCTTACATGTTACTGTACTTGTCTTTTATATTAGTGTACTTATTGTAAGTTACTGATGTGTTCTTGATTGTAAATTTTCTTTTGACTCCGACATATTGTGGTAAAGGTCACCTGTATCATGAACGTTACTTAAGTGTTCTTTTCCATTGTACTGTTACTGTGTTTTGCTGTACCGATTTTGTGTATGTCTTTACCTTTCTTGTTTGTTGTTATGCTGACTGTATCCTTGACATAAACTAAAGGTTCTACTCTGCTATATACACCAAACACTTCAAACTTTTCCACTGCGTCTTACTCAACAATGTCTCCCACACTAACATTCATGTCTCTTGCATCACTCAACATTACCAACACATTCACTTAACATCTCCCAGAATTCATGGAAGACTGCGCCTCCACTACGAAAACATAATTTCTAACTTAGATACTTTCAATCTTAAGTAATTAATCCATAATCTTCAATAATTTTTCTTGCAAAATATACAAACACTGAAGAAAAATGCAATATTAATAATTAATTCAGGCTTGAACATTTTCCAAAAAAAAAGAATGATGAACTTGAAGACACCAGCACTCAACCTCTTTGTCTGTCTCTGATCTTCCTGGTTAATAATGGTTTTGAAACTAATATATACCTCTATGTGATGGCGTTTATAACGCCAGTAAATATTTAAGATACTATACAGTTTTTTTCATGATTCAGCAGGAGGCCTGGTCACAGACTGGTCCGCGGGGGCGTTGACCCCCGGAACTCAATCCAGGTAAACTCTCTCCAGTAGTAGGAATTGACGTCAAGTCTCAGCTACCTGGTTATCTCTTCTATTTATGTATGTACTTGTTTTATGTTCTCCGATTAGTTTCACTCATTTAACGTCTTTATTTATAATTCTTCTTGGTAAAAGGTCTGATTTTACCAGAGACATTAAATTTTCCATTGAAAACTTACTTAAAGTCTCGTTTGAAGATTGAGACACTTATGCAACATATGGGAATCTTTATTCAGGAAACGTTTCGCCACACAGTGGCTTCATCAGTCCAATACAAAGTAGAAAGGCGTAAGGAGAGGAGGAGTTTGAGGTAATCAGTCCCTCAGCCTGGAGTCGATGTGTTCAATCCAAGATTGATTAACTGAACACATCGACTTCAGGCTGAGGGACTGATTACCTCAAACTCCTCCTCTCCTTACGCCTTTCTACTTTGTATTGGACTGATGAAGCCACTGTGTGGCGAAACGTTTCCTGAATAAAGATTCCCATATGCTGCGTAAGTGTCTCAATCTTCAACTTGTCGATTTTTCAAACCATTCATCACAAAGTCTCGTTTAAAATATTTGTTTGGGGAAAGTGAATAAATATGATTAATTTGCATTTTTTGTGTGTGAAAAAAATAGTTATTCAGTTATTCACTGTCGCTGACCAGTTATTCTTTATATCTTATTCTTGAGATGATCGAAGTTCTTCCCTTTTTTCTTACATTTACTTTCATTTGTTTATTTTCATTTATTTTTTCTTTGTTTATAGTTCTATTTCCTTATTATTTTACCTAAAGTTCACTTTATAGTGTCACCTGTTGCTTATCTCACACCTTCACTTGTAGTTCATATCTAGTTCATCTTTCACTATCTACTGTTTATCTTGTTCTTTCACCTGTTCTTTTTATTTAATTTAAAATCTTGTTTTCGAGGTTTCCTTTTTACATAATATTCCTTTATCTGTGGATCACATTACTCCTTTATGTCTATATATCAGATAAAGTTACGTCTTCACCTGTAGTACATCCAACACTTTCCTTGTATTGATTCTTTACCTGTTGTGTTGCGTTTTATCTTATTTCTTCACCTGTTGTGTTGCGTTTTATCTTATTTCTTCACCTGTATTGTTTCTTTATCTGTTGTGTTGGGTTTTATCTTATTTCTTCACCTGTATTGTTTCTTCATCTGTTGTGTTGCGTTTTATCTTATTTCTTCACCTGTATTGTTTCTTCATCTGTTGTGTTGCGTTTTATCTTATTTATTCACTTGTATTGTTTCTTCATCTGTTGTGTTGCGTTTTATCTTATTTCTTCACCTGTATTGTTTCTTCACCTGTTGTGTTCGTTTAATTGCGTTTTATCTTTTATCTTCACCTGTTGTGTTCGTTTAGTTGCGTTTTATCTTATTCCTTCACTTTTAATTAATTAATCGCTAATCCTCTTCAGAAACATAAACGAGTGATAATCTTATATTATCGTCGAAGTCAAGAATGTTGATGTTTTTCCTGTGTTAATCGCCTTACTGAATATTAACATTAAAAACTTTGCTGTTCTTATTATTTTTCAGTCATCTAAGAAAACATTACTGTTGGTAATAAATCATGTAAGGAATACTGGTAATTGATCCAGCTTTCTACCAGTTGTACATGTATGAACAAAACCACCAGTTTAGTACCAAGCATTCTTTGCACAATTTGTTGCTATTAATGCTGTATTTTGAATGAACACATAAAAACAACAGCGTTATTTCTCATTAAAAATTTCTGGCTGATATTAGCTCAAGACAGGAACAATGAATAGACTTGACTCTGTACCTTGCCTAACTGACTCTTACTAGTGAATTGTGTTGCAGTGTTGTTTTGTGTGAGTTCAGGTGTGTGAAATTTGTTAATGTGTTTGTACATAATTATGTCTGGCTTATGGACAGTGCTTTTCTGTTACGTAATTATATTATGGAATGTTTTGAGATTACTCTACTTAGGTAAATTAAACTATTATGTGGCATAAATATATTGATGGCATTAGAACAACTCGTGACCAGGAATGGTGTGATGTGAATAATGTCTTTAAAAAAATTGAATCGACCATTTGCCCAGCTTTTAAACTGAATGTGAAATGTGGTTAGTACAGAACCCTTCCTGGATGTAATAATCATTAATTTCACTTGTTCTTCACGTTACACTTATAAACGTTGCTCAGCTTTGCAATGAGAAGTGATCAAGGTCCCAGGACCGAAACGTTTTCTAATAAATATGTTATAGTGTTTGCTTACGTGTCTTTCTAAACCAACTTGTCGGTATTTATTACCAAGGTTTATACCAATGAAAAAGGTAACATAAATTATAATTTGTGCTCTCTTCTTGCAAGATAGTTATTGGATGAGTGATGGTGGCTGTGCTCTCTTCTGTAGGTTACTTATTGATGTCAGAAAACGACCGATATGGTAAAAAAAATCTTTTGGTATATTAGAAGTGAGAGAAATAAAGAATCCGAACATTATATCAAGAAAATATGAGCTGGATTACTTTCTTCTCTGGTTAAAAAAATATTGCAGAGGTTTGCAGTGTCAACTTGTAATATTTTCCTCTGCAAAAGGATCTTAGAAACAAGAAGTTTTCCAATGGTAATTCTATGTAGTGAGGAGTCAGTGCTCTAGACAGAGATTCCTTTACACCTACGTATGTCGGGGACGGGTGAGCCGTGTCCAAATAGTCTACCATGATAAATTTTCTAAAAAAATATGCTGAGAAGAATTAGCATCATTAATATTTAATACTGCAATAATACATGACTAGTGTGAGGGCAAATATTCTACTAATGGGATGGATCTGTGAAGGACCTGCCTAGTTTGGGCCAACAGGCCTGCTGCAGTGTTCCTGTTTTCTTGTGTTCTTATGTTTTTATGAGAAGCAGTTAATTCAGGGTAAGAAATAAAGCAAATAAATAAACAGAGGAAGAAAGCGACTTAGATATCTGTGACAGACTTGGTAAATCACGGTGATACCACCAAAGTATCTCAGATGTTTACTGGTACTATGAACCAACCTACTGACTAACACCTGATATGGGAGTATATAAAGGATTTATGAACACTAATCAATGTGCGACTAATGGTCAAAATCAGACCGAAACTTTGTCTAAAGTTTCTTCCTCCTATGTGTTGGTGATTTGTGTATTGTTTCAGACATGGTAATATGCATTTGTATTCTTTAATCTGGAAAACTCGTAACCTCAGATTAAGTCTCCTTCCACTAGTAGTCAGCCTTTCACCAGTAGTTATATTTCCACATGGAGAACCATTTCCATAGTCAGCACTAACAAAAAAACATGAAAATCGTAAGTTGCTGCATCTACATATTATGTTCATACCCACACTGTCTCTCGTAATCCTGCTATCATTTTTCTTCTCTATTTGTCTCTCTATACCACCCTGATATAATCTCTCACCACATTCTAATTTCCCTTAAAAAAGCAGTCATCATCTTCACTCTGCCCTTCATTATCTTCCCATGATGAATTGTTATGTTATTATGAGCTGATATTATGTATTTCAATTATTAACACTATTTGAACATTTAACATAAAAAACATTTTTTTTTGTTTGTAAAAGACACGTTTATACTGTGGGATTCAAGGTCAAAATTCTGATGTTTCCTGATTCAACTCATGGATAAATGGTCTTCACGTCTACACTGTGGGATTCACGGTCAAAATTCTGATGTTTCCTGATTCAACTCATGGATAAATGGTCTTCACGTCTACACTGTGGGATTCAAGGTCAAAATTCTGATGTTTCCTGATTCAACTTATGGATAAATGCTCTTTTATATCAGTTTTTATTACATAATGCTTCCGAAAACGCTTTTATCAATGTTTCTAATCTTATTTTCCTAAGAGGAATCACAACACTTCTTCTACAGCTTCTCCTTCAGTTATAGTTTATTTTACACAAAATTGTATTTCAGTTTACACCTTCTGTAGTTCATCTAACATCTTTAAATGTTATTTACAGTACACCCGTTATTTACACCTTCATCTATAAATCTCCTCACACCCTTTCAAATTTAAAGAAAAAAATTACATGAACATATTTAGTATCGTGTCCATTTCCTCATTATCTAGTAACCACTGTACGTATAATATCCAAAATATAAATAATACTTACAATACTACCCAACGTTCTGCTTCTCTTAGTATCATCACCATATTTCAAATATCTTCATATTAATTTGCGATTGTAAAACAATTCATTCGTTGTTAAAAATTAAGTAATTTGTGTAAATGTTTCTTTGTATCAGCCGAAAGATCCATATAGGCGTGTTACTTATTTTATGTGGATTTTGTAACTCAGTTCTAGCGGCAGTAGTAATAGCAATAGTAGTAGTAGCAATAGTAGTAGTAGTAGTCGTAATAGTACTAGTCGTAGTAGTAGTACTAGTGGTAGTAGTAGTATAGTCGTAGTAGTAGTACTAGTCGTAGTAGTAGTACTAGTGGCAGTAGTAGTATAGTCGTAGTAGTAGTACTAGTCGTAGTAGTAGTCATAGTGGTAGTAGTAGTTGTAGTAGCAGTAGCAGCAGCAGCAGTATTAGTAGTATCAGTAGCAGTAGTAGCAGAAGTAGTAGTAGTACTACTACTACTAGTCGTAGTAGTACTACTACTACTAGTCGTAGTAGTACTACTACTACTAGTAGTAATAGTAGTAGCAGTAGTATTCATTGTAGCTGTAGTAATATTAATAGTAGTTATAGATTTTTGTAGTATAGCTAAAAACAAAGTTTCAACATTCCAAGTTCATTTTACATTTGCGTGCAGGTTACTGAGAGCAGAACACCGCTACTTCAGTCCTCAGAGTACACCAGCACTGTGATCTGCACGTACACCAGCACTGTGATCTGCACGTACAGCAGCACTGTGATCTGCACGTACACCAGCACTGTGATCTGCACGTACAGCAGCACTGTGATCTGCACGTACACCAGCACTGTGATCTGCACGTACACCAGCACTGTGATCTGCACGTACAAGATGATGGAGGTGGGGGTGGAATGCACATTTCCTAAATGTAAAAATAAATTTTATAGTGCAATAAACCAGAGATTGATCTATAAACATGAAGAGGAAAAGCTAGCTACAATGGTACTATAATAGTTTTCCAGAATACCTAATGGAAAGGAGACGGCTCGTTTGTCTTGCTTATGATTCCTACACAAATAACCCGCACATAGGAATAAGATATTGATGATGTTTCGGTCCGACTTGGATCATTAACTAGACCAAGTCGGACCACAACGTCATCAGTTTCTTTTTTCCAGTTGCGGGTTATTTGTGTATTATTCCAGTTACAGTATTGTGCCTTTTTATTCCTCATGATTCTTATCCACCAGAGAAGAGGATCGAGGACGGGCCGAGGTACCATTGGGGTCCCATAAGGATCAGTGTGGGACCAGTACCTCTCCTATTCGTAAAGGAGATGCCAGAAGAGATAAAGTCCTATTTGCGTATGATGTAAAACAAATAAGCAAAAACCTGAAGAATTCATGGCAAGACTGCTGTAAGACCTGGAAATATTGTGGAGATGTTCAGGGAAATGACAACAGAAATAAGATTTCCTTAAGGACTCCTGATCCTCACCAGTCTCCTTTGTACTGGACTGATGAAGCCACTGTGTGGCGACACGTTTCCTTAAAGATACCCAAGTGTTGCACATGTATCAAATTTACCAACTTGTGGTTCTCTGAATTGTTTATCTACAATTAGAGAAATGTTTATTTAGTTATTGACATCTAAAGAACAAATAATGTGGAAGTATTGGAGAAATGACCCTGGGGTAAGCACAATACCGAGCACATCACTGGAGGCGCTTATAACCAACAATATGACCAGCATTTGTACATATAGTATAATTGAGAAAGGCTTTCAGGAACTTAGGTACGAAGTATTCACGACCTTCCATTGAGTAAGCCGCACCTGCAAGGAACCTACAACTGATCAAGCAGCTAAGGAAACCAGAGAAGGTCCAGAGATTTGCAGCACGACTACCTCCAGAGCTGAGAGGTCTGACCTGCGAAGAGAAGCTAAATGAATTGAATCTAATCACTTTAGAATAAAGAAAAATCAGAGGAGACATGATAACAACGTACAAGATACTTTGAGGTTTTAATAAACAAGGAAAGACTGAAAATAGGGGACTGGGAACAATAGAAGAAAACAATACTAAAAGCCATTCAAATGAGAGGGCCGATAAAAAATAGTTATCCAGAGGTTGATTCAGGGTATTTAGAAAGAGGAATACTTGAGATGAGGAGATGGTAGTAGTAAATACAGAACAAAATTAAAGGTTAGATTCGACAGGACCAACCAATCAGGAAACTTGTGAAGTATATTGCCTGATGTTATAAACAGCGAGGCCATGTACCAGAAACCAACTTACACACACTGAAAGTAAATGATATAATGCTACCGAAAGATGTGTACATGAGTGTTTTTTCCACACACACACACACACACACACACACACCAATATTAAGAAAAACATTTCGGTAGAGCGCACATTGCATTCAACATACTTCTCTCAGCTTCAATATTCACCGAAATAAATGTATATTCAATCCCAGAACCAGAGCAGTCTGCGTGTATATATTTATCTAAATAAATCCTACTCCATTTGTGGTTACCAGAATGTGCGTTGTAATAAATACTCATCGTTAGAGAGAGAGAGAAAGAGAGAGAGAGAGAGAGAGAGAGAGAGAGAGAGTAGTATATATTGGTCGATCTAGAAACACTGCCGGATAATGACCATGAAAAATGCGATAATGATGGGGTTTGCATGACAGGGTAATTATTTAATATGATTAATCAGGGCCCCCAGGGGATAGAGAGACTTATTCCTATGCATTAATAAGTAGGTAGATGAAGTAGAACAAAGGATTCGGGTGTGCAGGTGGGCAGATTCTGGGATAATGAGTGTGGAAAAGAATGTGATAATGGGTGGTCTGCATAAGCACAGGTGCTGTCAGGGGGTACAAGTTTAATATGTTTAATCAACCCCGGGGATAGAGAGATTTATTTCTGTGTAATTACTAATTATAGGAAGGTAGGTAATGATCACTTCTGACACCCCCAAAACTCAATCACTGTGATAGATGGGAGAGGCAGTACAAAAAAGGAATCAGGTGTGCAGGTGGGCAGATTCCCAGGATAAAGAGTGTGGAAAAAAAGAATGAGATAATGGGTTGGTCTTCATAAGCTCAGGTGCTGTCAGGGGTACAAGATTTAATATGTTTAAACATCCCCCAAGGGGATAGAGAGAGAGAGGCTTATTTCTGTGTAATTACTAATTATAAGAAGGTAGGGTAATGATCACTTTTGACTCCCCAAACTCAATCACTCTGATAGATGGGAGAGACAGTACAAAGGATTCAGGTGACTGGGTACAAGCTTACCATCTCCGAGGGAGTCCCCCCCCCCCTTTCCCGGGGCTGCGACTCACTGACGCGACTGTTGCTACTTCACAACAACAACAACACTGCTGGGTTTAAAGAACGCGGTAATGGATGGGCAGCTGGTCGCCCGAGGGAACCGGATTCCGGGATAATGACCATGGAAAAATAATGAGATAATGGGGGGTCTGTATGACCTTAGGGCTGACAGGGTAGGAGTTTTATATGTTTAATCATCCCCCAAGGGGATAGAGAGTCTTATTACTAAGTAGGAACAGAAGTAGAGTAATGATCACTTCTGACTCCCCAAACTCTATTACACTGATAGATGGGAGAGAGAGGCAGTACAAAGGATTCAGGTGACTGGGGCTCTCTGATGGAGTGTTGCGGCGGGCCTGCTTCTTTGGAGGTCATCGGGTGTGATTATCAGCCCTGCGCCCGCTCTCCGGCTACATCGGGGGCATCTGTGTGAAAAAGGATAATAACCTAATTTTTCAAAGGGTGAAAACAAAAAAGTCTCTCTTAGCAAATATATTTATTAGTTAACATTACATTGTTTTATTCCTCCTCTCCCTCAGAACAGCTAGCTTCAAAGAGCATGAAAACTACGAGCAGTGGGGGAAAGATTTTACCTCTCTCGCGCGAGGGCTTTGACCCGGGGGGAAAAAATCTCTTACGGTTTTTTTTTTTCCCCGCCAAAGATTGAAAATTTGTCTCTCATCTCTATTTCCCTCTTCTTCTTTTTGTTCTCCTTTTTTCCAGTACTGTATTAGCTTCTTGTTTCCTCCCCCTTTGTCATCTGTTTTACTTTAAAAAATTTTTAAACTTTGTTTCTCTGGCATCTGGAGCCCCTAGGATACAGAGTGAAAAGGCTTTAAGAAAAAAATGCGTTATCATCAAATGAGTAAGACCTCGTTTCCTTTTGGTGATAGTGGTATTGACCTTTTAAATTTTTTTTTTTGATATTTTTGGAAGGTTTGTTTAAAAACCGTTTTTCCGCAACTTCTAAAGTTATTATGATTTAAATTTAATTGTTTTTTCAGACTGAGGAACTCCTTTCGCAGCGATAGGGGTTGTTATTATTGCTACAGGATGCTATACTTTTTGGGGTTTTTAAATTTGCGGGACTTTTTTTCTGAAATAAGGGGGGGTCCCCCCCCATTTTTAAGTAACCCTTAAGACCCCTTCCCTTTGGATTATTGTAGAGAGGTTTGATCTGTGGGGGAAAATTTAGATGGGGTTCTATCCATTTCCTCAATGGTTCCTTACCAAATTTCATCATTTAAGGTTTTTGTTCCCCCTCAAAAAAGGCGATGACACTATCGGTATCTAAATTTGGTTAAGTTTTTTTTTGGGTTTTGGGTATGTTTTTTTAAAGGGAATAAATATACCCAAAAAATGGTCAGTTTAAAATTTTGGCCCAAGTTCTGTATTTGGAAACCTATGTAATTAGGGTAAGTGGTTTTATGGCGGGCGTCCCCGTGGGTAACCAATACTTTTTTTTTTTGAAAGTTTAGGGCCCTTTTTTAAAATAGTGGCTTATCACCGCCCCGCAAAAATGCCCCCGCTGTTTTTATGGTTCGTTTTGTTGGCTTTTTTTGATGGAATTAAAAAAAAGTCTTGGGCCAAATTTAAGATTGCGCCCAAAAATTTAAAAAATCGCGGGACAGTCTTTACTGTGTTACTATTGCGTTCCCTCACGTTCGTTTCAACAAACCCCGCCAGATTTTTTCCCTTGTAAAAAAATTCTTTATTGAATAAATTTTTTCAATTTTTTAAAACCTATCCCCAAGAACAACTGCAAAAAAGGGCCCAAATGTATTGGGGTAGTTTTTTTTGGGGGAGATGGTTTCCCCCCACTAATTTAGTATTTTTACGGGGTAGTTTTTGTTTAAATGATAGCCAATGGGCTGTTTGTGTATAAAGTTTGTTCTTTCTAATTTTAATCTGTTTGTGTTGGGGCTGTGGTTAAGTTTTCCCGTGTAGGGGAGCTAATTCTGGGGCTATTTGGGTTTTTAAAAGGGAAAGCCAGTAACCTTTTATAGGTCTTGAGGATTCTTCTGGGGGAAGGGATCCCATTTGGGGGGAAAAACTCGCCATTTCTCGGGTGAGGTTTTCGAATGTTTTTGCGTAGGGCGCGCCTCAGTCATGCAAAAAACCTTTAAAGAGAATTAAAATCCCATTTTAAAAGAAAAAATTTTAAATTACAAAGTTTTTCTCATCAAAATTGGGATTAATAAAATGGTTTTTGGCCCCTGGGGGCAAACTCCAAACAGCATTTAGTAAAGCCGCCTCTTTATTAGGACTGTATATTTTTAAAAAAGCTCCCTGATCAGAAATTTAAATTCAAATTTCCCTCCACTGGTTTTTAAGAAGGCTTTTAAAGGAAAAGCCCGGGGAGAGGGGAAAAAATAGGAAAAAACATCTAGTTATGGGGTGTTGTAAAATTAATCTCCTATGAAAGGGGTAAAATATGTCAGCCAAAAGTCCTACACAAAACCCTGGGGATATACTAGGGAAGAAAATCTCCTAGAGTTTGACAAGGTTTTCTCCCACCCAGATGAGCATGATCAAAATTCTTTTGGGTTTAATATGCTTTTTTAGACAGAAAAACGGGTAAAAAAGCTCTTTTTGGGGGTTTAAATTTCTTCTCTTCAAAGCCTTTTGGGGGGGGCTGCAATTTTTTCAAAAGGGAAAAACACTTTTTCCCGGGTTTAAATTTAAGTTTTCCCCAATTTTGGGGGGGGGTTAGATGACTTATTATCGCCTCTTTTGAATTTCAAGGGTGTTTTTTTGAAGTTGTGCGCCTGACCCAAAACTACCCAAAAACCAGGGGGACAAGAAGGCTGGGACTATCCAAAAAAAACGTAGTGCTCCTATTTCCCCTTTAGAAATTTATATCCCTTTTTTCATTAAAAATTGTTGGGGTTTTTTTAACATTAGTTTTTTAATTATAAAAAGCCATATCTATGTGGGTTTTGAATAATAACAGGCAAATTTTTTACCTAAATTTTTTTTCCCTTTTAAAAATTGAAAATTATTGCGGGAGTGCTCCTAAATTTTTTAGCCTTAGGCTTTTGTTGGTCTTTGAGGGCCTCACCTTTGGTTTGGTAAGGGGTAAAGCCTGATGACGGAAGGTTCCCATTTTTCCCTGTTGGAAAAAATTGAAAATTTTTGCGTTTCCCTGGTCATAAAAAGGGGGGGGAAAAAGGGGTTGTTCATCTTTATCCAATCCCCAAAAAGGGAGGGAAAGTCTATCATACATTTGTTCAATACCTGTCCCCCGATGGGCATATCTATCTATTATATTTGCTTTTTCTGTCTTCACTATTAGCCAAAAGCTATTGCTACGTGTTAGCTGTTATTCCCCCCTCTGGCTTACGTTTATCGAGATAAGTTCAAAAACCCACAAAGCAGTATGAGAGGGCAAGTCCCCTTGGGGAGTTTTTTTTGGTTTAAAAAACGTTTCCCAGCTGGGGGAAAAATAAATTTTGTTGGTTGTACATAAATTGAAGTGAGTTTTTAAGTTGAAAAATTTTCCTAATTCATTTTAAAAAATTCAAGCAAAATTGTTTTATTGGTAAATTTTTTTTTTGGGAAAGAAAATTCTCATATATTTCGGGAAAAGTGTTTTTTTTAAAAGCAAACATGGTTTTTCCCCCAAAAAAAACGGGGGCCATCCCAAAGTGAATTTTTTTTACTCCCCCTTTACGACAAAAAAGGTAGATGTTGGGGTCCCCCTTTATGAGAAGAAAACCCAAAAATAAATTTGTTTTTTTGTTGTCAGACTCGAGTTTGTGGATGTCACTCCACTGGCCCAGGGGGTCACTCGCGAGTAATTAAAAAAAATTCTAAAGGCTTACCCTCTGATAAATTTACGTCTGATTTTATACCAGCCCCACCCAAAGTTTACGACAAAAAAAAGGCCCCCGGGGAATTTGAAAAAAAAACAGCTATTTTTTACCCCTCTCGGGTTAAATATCTGTTTTTTCCCCTCTAAAGTGTGGGATTTTCTTTTTAGTCTCCTAGGTACCCACGCACCCCAAATTCTTGTTATTAAAAAGGGGAAACCTTTATAAATTAGTTTAAAAAGCCTGATCCCTCGCCCGATAAATTTTCATTTTTTAATGAAATGCAAAGGGTTTACTCCCCCCAATGACCGAAAAGACCCGAGATATATATCTGTGTAACTAGTTGCGGGGGAAAAAAAGTTTTTAAAAATGCTCACGACTGTATCCCTCCCCCAGTAGGACTGTTTTTGCGAAAAATAAGGCCCCGTTCGGCTTTAAATTTCCAAAAGGGGCATTTTCAAAAAGTGCTGGGTCCTGAAAGAACATTTAAAAAAACTGAAATTATGTGCCTTTTAAATGTTTTTGGGAAAAGGGCTGAAAAAAATTAATAGGGGGGTCGTGTTTATGAGAGGCGGGAAATTTGGGGGGGAATATTTTTATTCGACAGAAGTGACCTTAAAAACATTCCGACCGTTTCGAAATTTTGTGGTTCCTTAAAAAGGGAAAAATCGTCCCCCCATTTCACTCTTTTTCCTCATCGGGAACCCAAAAATTTTTTTTCCCTTTGAAGTAAAACCTTCGATTAACAGGGAGGGGGGGAACCCAAGAAAGAGTAGTAATGACCCTTGGAAGAGGAGCTGTCATTGTGGCGGCGGGCCCCACCCAAAATGGGACCGGCAATCGGCCCAATTTGCTCTTGTGGGAGTGTTAGGGGCGGGGTTTCCCTCGGAGGACCCCAAAATGATCTGCATAATATAATTAGGGGAAAGTTTTTTAAATTATTATTTTTTTTTAGAGCCAAAATTAAAAATAATTATAATTTTAGAAATTTTTTTAAAAAAAATGTTACTTTTAAAAAGAAAAAAAAAAAAATTGGGGAAGAAGCTAAGCAATCAAATGGAATTATTGGGTTCTAAAAATAAATTTTATTCTTGTTAGGAGATACTTTATAAAAAAATTCTTAAAAAATTTTTTTGAGTTAATAAAAAAAATTGTTTAAAAAAAAGAGCGTGCCTTTTTTTCCCTGGCCCCCCCCCCGGATAATTGTTTGGGTTTTTTCCCCCGCCCCCAACTTTTGGGAAAAAAAAAATTATTATTAGTTTAAAAGGACTTATTTCTTATCTAAAAATAGCGGGTTTAAGAAACATCAATTCAGAGCAATAACCTGGGTATCTCACCTGTCCCGCATCTCCTGCGTGAGCTTTTGACATTGGCCACACACACTGATCCCCGCAAAAAAAACAAAGGAAAAAAGTTTTGGTGGCTGCATCCTGAGGGTATAATCGCCCGCATAGGTGGATCTGCGAGCGGGGGGTGACAAAGTCTATCTGAAAATTACCACTCTCACTCTCATTTTTCCAAAAATTTTTTTAAAATTATGGATAATATTTTTTTCCCCCTTGATAGAGAAGTTTTTACCTGCTTAATTAAGTGGAAATTTTCTTGAGGGGGGGGGGGTTTGGAGACCCTTTCCCCCCTAGACAAAAAAGGTGAGCTATTTTAGAAAGGCTTTTAGGTTTAGGTCCCTCATAAGATGTTTTAATTTTCCCCCCAAAGAAAGAGGTACTTTTTTTTCACATCAGTCTCTCTCTTTTTTCACGAAAATTTTTTTAAACAAAAAATCCCGGAAAAAGTCTTTATATTAAAAATTATAATCTAAAAAAGATTTTTATTGCCCAATAAATTTGGGTAAAAATCGGGGAAAAGAACTTTTTTCCCCGAACGAAAAAAAAAGGGAATTTAGACCGGGGCAATTTGGGAGGTTTTCGTAAATTGCCATAGTCATGTAAATTTTCCCATTTGTTTTTTTAAAAACCCCGAGGGGGGGGAAAGATTAAAAATTAATTTTTGATACGGGCCCCATCCCCAAAAAATAATATTTTTAAAAAAATTAATAATAAAAATTATTTTTTTCCCCCCAAAAAAAAAATAAATGGCATCGGGCCGGCAAAAAAGGGTGGGGGGGCCCTCCTTCTTTTTGTCTGTGACCTCCATTCGCCCCCACCCCCTGGCGTGGGGAAGGTAGTAAAACTGCGTAATACCCGGGACGCCTTCACTGTGGTGGGGGCTTTTTTTTTCATGGTTTCTGGGGGGGAAAAGGGCCCAAATCCCGCCATTTTTTATCTTCATCTCGGGTTAAATTTCCCCCCTCCCCCCCCTCTGCTTTGAACAAAAAAGGAAATGTTTATATTTTAAGATGATTTTTCCCAAAAAAAAAAGGGGATTTGAAATGGGAAGATGGAAAAGGTCTGTACCTTTACAGAGGAAGAGTTAAATATTTTAAAGAGGCCTGCAAGAATATTTTGTTGCGGGTTTTGGGGGCAGGCAAGAGCGGGTCTAGGGGAGCGTTTATGTAAAAAATTTCCCGGTTTTCTTTCGCGGAATAATTTTCCAGCTGGATGATAAAACTCCCCCTTTAAAAACAAATAACCTCTCTTAGGAAAAAAATCATTTTAGGGGAAAAAGGGTTTCTCATTCCCCCGGGGGGAAATTCCCAAAAAACCCCCTTGAGACAGAAAATTTGCTTTTCTGTATATAAGGGATGCCTTTTTTTTAAATGAAGAGTTAAGAGTGATTTTTAGCCAATTTTTTTTACTAGGGGGAAGACACGAAAAAAATTTTCCGTAATTCTCATATCTCAAATTTATTTAAACGGAAAATACGCTCCCCACGACCCGCTTAATTGTAGCCCTTTATTTTTTATTAAGCAACGAGTTCTGTCTAATTTTGGAAATTGTTCGGGGAAAAATTTATGGAAAAAAATTTTTACCCCCCGAAATTTGTTGAGATATATCGTCACGTAAATGCGGTTTAAATACGGCTATCTTTTTTGGTTGTTTTAAACCCGCTCCAGGGGAAAATTTTCAATTCCGAAGCTTCATTAGGGAAAGGGGGCAACGGAAACTGTATACGTGGTAAAAAAAAAAAATGGCCTTAAATTCACTTTAAAAAAAAAAATTCTAAAAAAAGTTTTTAGGATGTAAATTTGCCCGGGGGCTTTCCGGGGAATTGTTAAAAAAACTTTTTAGGCAGCTAGGGAGAAAAACGCCTCTATTACTTATAAAGACGTAGTGTTTACCCTTCTTTCAGGGGCCCTTAACTTTGCAAAAAATTGCAGCCTCTGGGGATTTCCCAGAGGGGAAAAATTTTAGCGGGTTTGCCCCTCGCTTTTTTACTCACCCCCGGACTTGGGGGAAATGACTTTATTACTTTCCCCAAACAATGGCGGCATTAAATTTTTTTTGTTATGCATAGATGTCTTTTAAAGGGTTTTAATGAGGGGGTTTAGGCAGCCCAAAAAAAACTAAAAAAGGCGTCTTGTCGCCTTAGGGAAACTATTATAGAAAGTCCCCCCTTTCCCCCCCCCCGGGGTTTTTTCGAGATTACCACGGACAGAGGGCCCGAGTTTTAAAATTCGCCCTCTTTGAATTACCAAAAAAAAAAAAAATTTTAAAATTTTATACGCCCTTCTGGGAACAAAGGTGAATAGGGAAAACGAGTTTTGGGCAGGGCTTAAGATAGAATCTACCGCTAAAATGATTTTAACAAATTCTTTAAAATTTTTAGAGGTATTACCGGGCCATAGTAAAACTTACAACTAAAACTCCTCACCCCTTCTCCCCAAGGAAAGGGTTTCAAACTCCACAACAAGTGTTTCTCGGTTTTCCTCGAGACATTCGTCGGCATTTTGGGCAAATTTGTTTTTAAAATGCCCGTCCTCATCAGCCTCGTACTAGTCCCCGACGCTTGGAGCGCATGTGGGGTTAACTAGCCCCCGGGGGATTTCACAAGAGTTATTGGCCTAAAAACCGAAAAAAAAAAAAAAAAAAAAAATTTTTTTAAAATCCAATCGGTTGATAATTCGAAAGGTAACCCCCCTTCATATTTCTTTTGGGAACCTGAGCGGGGAAAAAATACTCGGGTTTTTTTAGGGCTCAGGAATTAAAAAAAACATCTCTCCCTAAAATTTTTTCCTTTTAAAATTTTTAGACGGGAAAAAAAACTGACGGCGTAGAAATTTTCTGGTGAGCTGGGGGGGTTTTACCCCCAAAAGTGCAGTTTGCTGGGTGCACGAGAAGGACATGCAAAATTTGACAGGGGAAAAGCCCCTACGGTCCCAACACAGAGAGTTTTTAAATTTTTTATTAAACAAAATTTCCCAGCTAAAGCTCGCAATCGTTTTATTGGGGAATTAAAAAAAAAAAAAATTTTTAATTGCATATCTGAGATTTTACTAATTTTCTTAAGAAAAAATCTAACAGTAGAAACCGCTTTTTTGAGCAAATTAAAAAGTTTAGGGAGATTTTCTCCCCGTTCCCCGAAAACAAAATCCACTTTATAAAAAAAAAAAATTCTTCTTTCAAAACCCGTGGGAGGAGCCATCAAAAACTACACTTTTTCCTCGGGTTCATCCCCCCTGATTAGTTGTTTTTATAAAAGAAAAAAATTTAATCGAAATGGAAAAGGGAAATTTTTTGTCTTATCCCTCGGTAACCCGCCGAAAAATATTTTTTTTAAAAAGGGAAAACAATATCTTCCCCATTTCTAAGGCGCGAATCCCCTTTTTTCCCCGCCTTCGCAGAAGCACTGCAACCACCACTAAAAGGCGGCCCTAAAGGGAAAGGGAAACTTCCCGCCTCTCGGAGTGAAAGTGAAACCAGCCCAAAACAAGGTGAGGGAAAGGTCAGCACCTGCCCCAGGGGTTTGCAAATCGCCCCCATAAGGGTAATTGCCCCGGGTTTTTTTTGAGGGGACCACCTTTCCCCGAGCGGGCACCCCCCCGAGCTCTTTGTTTAGGCTTTGGGGAGTCCCCCCTAAAAAAAAAAAAAAACAAATAAGCCCCGCTCGCTGTTTAAAGCCCCCCCGCGGCCGGGGGGGCGGGCCCGTGGGGGCAGTGGCGGGGGCCTTTCGGCGGCTGCGGTGGCGGGCGGGGCCCCCCCCGGGGAGTTTTCGCGAGGAAAGTCTAAGAGTAAAAAAAAAAAAAATCCGAAACGAAAATTTAAAAGCCAATAATAAACCCCCCCGGAAAAACTTTTTTTCTTTAATTTTCAAGAAAAAACAACGTCTTTCTCTCTCGCCCCGAGGCTCTTCCCCCAAAATTTTTAAAAAAAAAAAAAATTGTTTTGTATTTCACGAGAGGGGAATTTTTCCATACGCGAAAAAACTATGCTGGATCTTTCAAAAATTTTTTCTTTTTTTTCGGTGGGGTAAAAAGGGTATTTTTTCCCTCCCCTTTCCATTAAATTTTAAAAATTTAAAAAATCTTTTAAAACCTTTTACAAAACAGGGCGAGCGTTCACGATAAAAACTTTTGCCCCCTTTTAGGGGGAAATTTGTGAGCCTTATTTGATTTTGAGAAAAAATTTTTTTTAAAAAAAATAAAAAAAGGCGGGGGAAAACAATTATTAGGGGTTTTTTTTTTGTTAAAAAGACCGCGGAAAAAAAAAAAGCCGCTTGGCTAGCCTATTGAAATTTTTAAACTTTCATAAAAATCGAGAAAAAGGTTTGCCCCCTTTAAAAATTTAAAATTTCCGGGGGCAGGTTTTGGGGACAAGAAAATTCCTTCTCGAAGTTTCTATTTTTTAAAAAAAAATGGACCCGCCATTTAGTTGATTATTTCCCCGGGGAATTTTAATTTCCCCTTTAATGAAAAAAGGAGAAAAGGACCCCAGTTTGTCGATATTATTACATCAAATTTTTGTTTAAGGCGAAAAATTTATCAGCAAGTGTGTTTTCAAAGCTGTGTGATACAAAATTTATGGCAAAACCCCACGATTTCCTTTAAAGTCAATTGCCCCATGACCAGATTTTTAAAAAAAAACTTTTTGATGAAAATTGAAAAATTATATGGGCAAATTTTTTAAACAGAAAGAAAATGACGGTGAAACAGCCTTAGGAAAAATGCTTAAAGGATGATTTCCGGGATATGATAGAAGCTTTTGAAGGGGGGCAAAAACTTTATAAAACATCTTAGAAAATGTCGACCAAAAGAGGTCCCCCAAACCCCCACCAAACCCCCCGCAGGGGTGGGAGGTAAAACAGCGCCCCGGGATTTAAACCCCCCTCCCGACGTGCCCATAAAAATTTTCCGTCTCACCCCCCTCAGCGGGGGGACTCTAAGGAACCCAAACTTTAAAGAGAATGGAATATAAATTTCCCAAATAAAATTTTCGGGGGGAAAAACGGGCGAAAAATTCCTGGAATTTTGGGGTTTTTTATCGTGTATTCCCCCCAATGCTCTTCTGTCGCCCCCACGAGGCCCGGGGGCTTTCCTTTGGGAAAAAAAATCTTTTTCCAAAATTTAGCGAAAATCGCTAATCCCCGGTGAACCCGCCTTGCTGCTGATCGGGGGGACACCCCGGGGAAAAATTTTCCTTTAAAAACACCCCCCCATGCCCCCAAAAACCCCCTTTATGGGCCCGGCCAAAAGGTTTTTTTTTAAAACCCCACCCCTTTCAGCCTTTAAAATGTCAGTTCTCAGGGGGTCCTTGGGCTTGAAAAAAATGAAATTGCACAAAAAGCAAAATTTGGGGCGTAGTCTCGGGCCGCCCTTATGTCGCGGTTTTTTGCAAAGGGCACGCAACAGAATTTGACGAATTTTGGGTTTAAAATTTTGGTTTTGGTGTCCCCGGGTCGGGCAGGATAGCCAATTTGGGAACATAAATGGGTTTAAATTTTTCCCCCCTTTCATTGGCCATGAGCAGGAAAAAAAGGCCCATGAATGGCACCCCTGAATATCTATCTCATTTAAAAATTTTTTTCAAGACATATTCTGAAAAGGGTAAAACAGCATGCTTGCTCATACCCTCAGTGAGGGGGGCCCCCCACTTTGGAGGGACCTTTAAAAACATCCTGTTTAGGTGGAAATTTTAACGCGGCCCTCCCCCGAAGCTCTAGAACGGGAAATTCCCACAGCTGTCTGTGGAGAAAAAAGGCCCCTTTCCAGATCAGGGGGGGGGCCGGCCCGCGCAGCCAGCAGCGGCAGCGGCGGTTGTCAACCCGGTTTCTGCGTGGGCCCCCGGGCCCGGGGGGATTGGAACTAAACGAGACAGTGGCATGCGGGGAAAAGGGGCATGCCTATGGGTCGAGGTCACCCTTTACGCGGGGAAAACGCAAAAGGGCAGGGACGTTTTGGAATTTTTTTCCTAAAAGCTGTAAAATTATAAAAAAAAAAAATGTAAAAAATCTTCAAACCCAAAAAGCTGTAAAAAAAAATAAAAAAAAAAAAAAATGTAAATCTTCAAACTAAAGTTTTTTTAAGCCTTTTTAAAAAATTATTAATGGTTATATTTTTTTATTTTCCTCATACTGTCTCCGGGCCCTTAAAATGGACAGGGGGGGGTCCGGGGAAAAAAAATCTATTTTAGCGTTTTGAAAATTTTTGAAAATTTTTTGAAAATTCAGCTTCGGGCCCTTTTTAAAAAATAATTTTCTGCAACGCCTTTTTAAAACCCCTTTCCTTTAAAATTTTTAAATTGCATTGGGTTAAAGTTTTTTGGGATCCCCAAAAAAAACAATGTTCTAACAAGAGACGATGCCCCAATTTCGGTATTGACATTATACAAAAATCCATTACTGAAACAGGAAATTTAAATACAGAAGAAATAGGGCCATCACTTTCTACCAAAAATGAATGTGTTTTTCGACAGATGCCCGGGCCTTTTTATTGAAGAAATTTAAACGGGCAGCTAACAGCTGATTTAAAAAAAACCTTTAGAGATAATTTTTTTCGGCACATTTCCCGAAAAGGGAAAACTCAATTATGATGTCGGGAAAATTTGGGAAAGGGGTTTTAGTTTTGACGAGATCGCGAACCTTTCGGGAAAAAACAATGCTTGGCCCTTTATTTTTAAAACCTTTAATTTAACCGAGAATAGCCCCGGGTTTCTTGGGCCCTTTGAAACGCTGAAAAATATTATTTATTTGTAGTGACGCGGCCGAGGGGGCCCCCTTTTTTTTCCCCAAACAGATTGCCCATTCAAGCCTTTATCCCCCTGCCGGGAAATTGATTATGTTTTAAAATATTTGATTTTGTGGGAAAACCCCAAATATACGGTAAATCAGTTAGTCAATTTCTGGGTGCTTTCGCCTTTTAAGGAAAAGTTATTCAAAAGGTTTCTCATCCTATGATGTACAAAACCCCTTTGCGTAACTAAATTAAAATAAATTTGTTTCAAATGACAGATCAGTTTGGGCGTAATCGTCTTTTGAAAGCGGTTTATTCCACTACCGTAAATGGTTTCTGTAAGACCCCCATAAATAAATTTGAAACCAAATTTTGCGTTTTTTTAAAAGGTTATTGTTTCTCTAACCCCCCCAAAACATGCGTTTTTACCCTTTTTAAGTGCCCCTGAGCAGGAATTTTGGAGTTTTTTCTCCCCAAAACCCTCCCAGGTGGGAGGTGGCCCGGGGGATATACAGACCTTTTTTACGGCCATACAGAGTCCGAGGGTTTGGGGGGTTTTTTTTTGGCTTTAGCGGGCCCAGCTTTAAAAAAAGGGTTTACCTTTTCTTTTCAGAGTGGCTGCGCCAAGTGCAGTTTGAAATTTTGGAAAATAAAATGCTCGAAGGTTTTTCGTCTGGGAAAAAAAGGGCTTTAAAAGCTGTCTTTAAAATTTAGGGGTAGATGCTTTAAAAGGTTTTGCAAAAAAAGGTTATTTAAAGGGCGGCCCCGGGGTGGGGCAGGGTTGGGCTAAGCGACGGGGTGAAAAAATTTAAAAATAAAAAAAAACGCCCACGAAACCGGTTGGTTATAAAACGGATGTATTCTCTCTCGTATAAAAAGTTGCTTATTTTGCCATGGCGGGTTTTTCGGGGGGGTGAAACAGTGGACTCAAAAATCCCGTTTTTTAAAAAATTATTTTTTCCGGGGTCATTAAACAATTCCCGGGGCCGCCTTTGGGCTGAGACAAGTTGAGAGTTCCATTTGTCGCACTCAGAGTTTTTATACTTACCAGTAAAACCCTTTCCCCTCTCTCAAAAACTAAAAGATAATTTTCTTTGAATTTAGAAATTTTTGGGGGGTTCCCCCGGGCATTTTAGATTTTTGGCCAAAAAAGGTTTTAGAAAATTTGAGTGCTCTAACAGAGGCTGATGGGCAAAATCCACTAGGGGAAAACAAGCAACAATTGCACTGATCAATTTGGGTTTTTTTCCCAAAAACCCTTATTTAAAAGTGTCCGTGTTTCCTGGGCAGCAAATAACGGAATCAAATTCTTGTTTTATTTTCTGGGCATTCATTAAACTCTGAGCCCCAAATTAAAAAAAGAAAACCAGTTGCCCCAGTATCGCCCGGGCTGGGGCATCTCTTGCCCGACTTTAAAAAGGAAAAAGGCATAACTAAGTTTTTTCGATAAGCCTATTTTGCCCGACATCGGCAAAAGAAACCACAAAATACTGACAAAGAAAGATAAAGAACGGGGGATAACTCTGTGTTTTTTTCCTTTGGGTCCCGGACATTTTCCACTTGGGCCAAAATCTGTTGACAAAATCGATTTAAAAAAAAAGGCTGGAAATTTTTCCCCTCAAGCCCTGGACCTGAAAACAGTGATGATGCCAGACATGCCCGGGTCCATATTAAATTTTGCTAAACCCTTTTGGGTTAATTTGGGTGTCCCATTAAGTCAGTTATTGGCCTTGAACAAGGGCTTTTGCCTTGACGCCCAAAGCCGATTAATTTTTTTTTAAAAGCACTCTAAGTAAAAATTTTTTTGGGAGGTCACAATTTAAACGAGTCTCTAATTTGGGTCAGCCCCTGGGGTCAAGGGAATTTTCCCCCCAAAATTTTCTGGTTTAAATTTTTCCCATGAAAAGCTATGCAGGAAACTAAAGGGGGAATGGTCTTTATTTTGGCATGGGGATTAGCAGTTTATCTGGATGTTTAAAAATAATTTCAAATTTATCCCCAAAAGCAGTGATTTCCCCCATCATTATAGTAAATTATATTAAGGCAATTTTAAATCTCTGGGGGTTTTAGGAAGGGAAAAATTTTAAATTTCTTTGAATTTTATTCGCCCCCCGGGCGAACCTTTAATTTTTTCAATTTAAAAAGACAGCCCAATTTGGGAAAAGCTTTTCCCGATTTGAAAAAACTTGGGGAAATTGGAAATTTAATTACAGTTCTTAAGCCGCCCCCTCATAATAAGGTAGTTTTAAATTTTTTGCCCCGACCACTGGTGGTTTTTTCCATCGACCCGAAAAGATTGTTCATTTGGGGATGTTTCGAAACATAAAATAAAAAAAAGGAATTTCGCAGAAATTTAAAAAATAGTTTTTTTTTCCCGCCCCAAAATAAAGTCCATTAAATTTGGGTGTTTAATATAGACGTCTACAGCAAATAGAATTTGATGCATCCCCCAGACAGGCCCATAGTGCTTGTAAATAATATTTTCCCTTTGTAAGGGTCAAAAAAATAATGGGGGGATTTTTTTTTTCTTCTTTTTGGCAAGAAAAATAGGTTCCTTCTTCTTTGACAGTTACGGGAAAAAAAAAAAGGAAAATTTTTGGGTAAAATTTTTAAAAAATTTTTTAAAATAAATAAAAATTAAATTTTTATATCGTTTAAACTGGCGAACACAAAATTTATTTTTCACTCACTTGCCCGGGCTTATGTTTTGAGTTTATTCATAAAGCAAGGCCCTTTTGGGAAATTGGGAAAAAGCTTTTTTTTTTTTTTAAAAAAAAATTTTTCGGGAAAAATGCTTTTTTTTTCCCAAAGAACAGATTAGTGATAGCATATGCTAGAGAGAATTTTTTTAAAAAAATTTCCCCCTTGTGAAAATATTTTTGCCTAAGTAGACAAAGGGTTTTCTTTGTGGTTCCCTCTTTTGAGGAAGGTCCCTCTGACGAGAGTTCCCCCAAATACCCCTCCTGGGGTGGTAAGGCCCCTCTGGGGCTGTATTAAGAGCCCGCCCGAAGCTGTCTTCCCCCCAAAAAAGATAGAGGGGTTTAACCCTCTCCATAAACCCTTTTCTCTCATATGGGGGAAGGAAGCAGGCTTTTTCGATTCTGGTAACGAACAATTTTTTTTTGGGTTTTAAAAATTCTCTTTGAAAATTTAAAGAAACAAAAAAGGGTGCAAGAGGGGCTTTTAATAATTTTTTTTAAAATTTTAGGTTTTTTTTTTCAACAGTTTTCATGGCCCGTCAGAATTTGTAAGTTTTTGAAATTTTTTCGGGGTTTGGGAGATTTGGGTACTTCTCCCTTTTAATATTAAAGAAACGGGGGAAAGAGATTATAATAATTTTTAAAAATTGAGTCTCCTTTTTTTTTTTTTTAAAAAATTTTTACTGGGCCCGTAAAAATTTTTAAAGTTTTGATTTTATCGGCTGGTAGATTGGAAGGGGGAAAGGGAAAAACACGGCTTTTAAACTCCAAAGCGGTTTTTCATTGTGATGATAGCAGGAAACGCAAACATAGGCTTCCTCAGGAAAGGGTACGTCTTTTTTTTTTTTTATGGTTTCCCCCCTTTGGTAAGTTAGGGGAAAAGGGCCCACTCCTTTATTTGAAAGTGATAAATTTTGTTTCTTTAGACTTACAGGGCCCGTGGAAGTGGGATCAGTTCATCTGATATGGGGGAGCCATGAAGAAAAAAACCGATTTGACAACGATGAAAAGAAAAGCTTCCCCCATGGCAGTTGTGAAACCCCGTTGTGGGGCCTTCTACGCTCACTGGCCCCAAACTGTTTACTCGTTGAGGTTAAATGCCGCAGCAGGTGATGGGAAAAAAAACTAGGACCTTGAAGGCACCCTGGGGGCCGTCGGGGGAAAAGGGAAAGGGGGGAAACCCCCCCACGTGAGAGGGAAAAACAGCTGTGGGGTAAAGACGGAGAAGGGGGGGGGAAAAGGGAGATGTTGATTTTACCTGAAAAGGAAATCCCTTTTCGAGGGGAGGTTTCAACTTACAGAAAGTGAAAGGGGAGCGCAGTTTATTCGTCCAAAAATCAACCCGTTTTCGCCCCTTTGCTCGGGGCTAAAAAAAACTTTGCACGCTTTTTTTTTCCCTTTTGTATGTTTAATTAAAAAAAATTTTTGACAAACTCTGAAATTTTTTTTTACATATTATCTATATATTAAATCTTCTCTTGTCTAAACTATATATAAACAAAATCGACCACTTTAAACCTTCCCCAAACTGGAGGGGTAAAAGGAAAAAATTTTATGTCAAAGTTCCTATAAAAAGCTCTATCGCACGAAGGAACTTCCCTAGAAGACCCTTTTTTCAATGCTTTTTTGCCTCCCCCCCCCCGGAAAAATTAGCGCTGGCAAGAATAAAAAAACTACCGGGAGTACCCGGAAAAAACCTTTTTTTTTTTTCCTTTAGGTACGACGGGGGGAGCAAAAACCCCCTCGGGGGGCCAGCTACCCCTTTTCCCTTACCACGTTCTTTAAAACCCCGCGTGTTGTTGGGTTTTTGGGGAAGTAAACAACAGGCGCGGCAGTGGTCGCAAACCCCCGGGGGTAGGGGGGGGGGGTTCCCCCGGAGATGGTAAGCTTGTACCCAGTCACCTGAATCCTTTTTTTACTGGCTCTCCCATTATTTAAGTTGATTGAGTTTGGGGGGGTCAAAAGTGATCATTACCCTACCTTTTATAATTAGTAATTACACGAAATTTAAACCTCTCTCTTTTCTATTTTTTTTCCCCCTTTGGGGGATTTTTTAAAAAATTTAAATCTTTGTACCCCCGGACCTGGCTTAGCTAAAGAAGGGCCAACCCAAATTTTTCTCATTTTTTTTTCCACACTCTTTAAACCCGGGGAAAATTTCCCCCCCTGCACACCTGATTCCCTTTTTTTTTTGCCTCCCCCCCTTTTATCCAGTGTTGAGTTTGGGGGGTAGAAGTGTTTATTTTTCCCTTTTCCCCCCATAAAATTTTAATTACACGAAATAAATCCTTTTCTAAACCCCTGGGGGGGGTTTATTAAAAATTTTAAACTTGGAACCCCCGGGCAGCACCTGTGCTTATGCAGAACCCCCCTTTCACATTCTTTTCCACACTCATTATCCCGATTTTGCCCACCCGCACACCCGAATCCCTTGTTTTTTCCCTTTATCTACCTACTTATTAATTTAAAAAGGAATAAATTTTCTTTCCCCCTTTGGGGCCCTGATTTAAAATATTTAAAAAATTACCCTGTCATGCAAACCCCATCATTATCGATTTTTCATGGTCCATTATCCCGGGAGTGTTTTTAGATCGCCAATATTTAATATAGAGGAGTGAGAGAGAATGAGAGAGGAGGGGGAGAGAGAAAGGAGAGAGAGAGGACAGGAGAAAAGAGAGAGGAGGAGAGAGGAGGAAAAGAGGAGAGGAATACACACCCCAACCCACCAGTGGTTTTTCGGGAAATTTGAGTCTTGCTTTGGGGTCCCGCTTTTGTTTCCCCTTTTCTGACTTACTTTCCCCACTGTCCAGGTGGGCCCCCGTTTATAGTATTCCTAAAACCCTTTCCCCTGGATTTCCCCCATCAATTTTAATTTTCCCTTTAAACTCACTCTGAAGCTGAATTAAAATACTTTCCCGGCTTTTCCCCATTTTCTCACACATGTCTGTAACTTCTAGGTGATTAACACATACATTCTGCCTTATTCTTAAATGTTGGCAACTTTTTTAAATTTTTTCTTTTCCCTTGTAAACAATCCCGGGAAAAATTGACCTTTAAAATTTTTGCTAGTGGCTCAGTTCTTTTCTGCCTCCGGGAAATCCATTGGACACCTTGTCAAATTCCCCTGTGTTTTGGGTGTATTTCTGCCCCACCCCAAAAAAGTTTCTTCGCCTTCTCCCCCATTGTGTGCATGATGTCTGGTACCCGTTGGTGTACCCTTTCTCTTTGACACTCTGGTGTTAATCTTGTGTTCACTGAGAATGCCTTTTTAAATTATTCGTCCAGTTCCTCCAGGTTTCCTTGCCATTTTTCTTGAGTTTTTCCGTGAACTCTCCGCCTTTCTCCTTCAGTCCTATTTCCTGGTCTTTACTGTCGCCATTCTTTCGGTATGACTTTGAAACAGTTTCACCCTTAACCTTTGTCTCTATGTCATTCTCAAATCGTGTTTCAGCTTTTCTTCTCACCCTTGCATTTTCGTTTATGGGCCTTCTGCTCACTCTCTCTTGTCTGTTTTCTCTAAAGTTTTGCCTTTTCTCCTACACTTTTTGCTTTCCTTCTCCATCTTTGGTTGAACCATGATCCCAATTATGTTTTGCCAGTTTTCTGCTAGGTAGTCCAACCTTTTCACTGACTTTCTTTGAAGTTCGCTTTCCATCGTTCTTCGTTTAGGATTATAAGTGTCTTCTGTAATCTGATTTCTCCTGATGTCCACCTGCTATGCATCCCTCATTGTTTGCTTCCATAAGTTGTTCGAAATTCGTATTGTTAGAATGCCAGCACCCAGAGGCCTATCATTCTAAATCGTCCTTATTAGATACATTTATGATAAATACTAGATCCAGTTTTGTTGGTTCGTCCCCAATTCTCTTCTGTGTCCTTGAGAAACTGACACAAAGATTTTCATCACAACACCAACATCTTAGCATCCCTGGTTCCCCATGTGGATATAAGCTCATCTGGTCTATTTCTCATTTTGAGAAATCTTCCATTATCAACAGCTTTTCTTTTACCTCATGAACGCTTCTTGATGCTTCCGTCACGATGTCAACCACTGCTTTGTTGTCATCTTGGTCAGTTACTACTTAAAGTTGGTTGTAGTTCACTGTTATTTCTGCTTTTGAACCTTTCTTAATTTTCCCCACCATATTGCCATTCAACTTTTTCTGTTTATTCCACACATCTCTTTAAACTCCACTTTCAATATTTCTTTTTTTCCCTTACTACTTGAAATCCTGTTGAGAAAATGGCATCCTTTATCATTTTCAGTTAGTTTTGTATTTGTGAGAGCTATAATGTCTAGCTTGTCTTTAATATCGATTCTTTCATTTCCTCACTTTTGATAATTCTTCAGTATTTGTATATGATACCTGTACCACCTTCCTTACTAAGCTCTGATTTCTGGTGTCCAGGATCTATATTATTTTCTAATCGGTAAAGAGTAGGAGAAGAGCTTCTGGGGTTAAAGTGCTCATTGCCACATAGGGCGGGTCCAGAGTGAAAGCTGTTGGTAAGTTTGCTTAGGTACTGGTACACTAAGTACAATCATCATATATAGTAACTTGTATCAGGTACCTAGGATAACCCAATAAAGTCAGACAAAGTGACTTATATTTCATTGGGGTAGTAGTAGATAGGATAAAGAGTTATTGTAGTTCTGTGAAAGAAGATAACTCATTTAATTAGGCTAGCTGAGAGATAAACATAGGATTGAGCCTTGAAAGATTTCTTGATTTTGGATGTTCCCTCATCTTTTTAACCCCTCTCCTTTCTTTTATAGCATCTAGCATTTTTTACATGCTCCTTCGATAGTTCCTTCCTTTTCAGTCTGTCTCAGTCCAAATATACACACTAGCTTGTACTTCAGATAAGAAAATTGTCTCAAGTTCTTTTAAAGGGGTTATAGCCAAACGGTTAGTTTGATCAAGCGGGGCTTTTCCCAGTGTAATTCCTAATCTTCTGAATATTTTCCATCTTCCGTATAAATTGAATGATCAATATTATCTCATGTGCTTCTCTCTCATGTTGCTTTTGATCCACCGTCAGCCTCAAGTCAATCATGTGCTTCTTAATCTACCGTCAGCCTCAAGTTAATCATGTTGCTTCTTAATCTACACGTCAGCCTCAAGTCAATCATGTTGCTTCTTAATCTACCGTCAGCCTCAAGTTAATCATGTTGCTTCTTAATCTACCGTCAGCCTCAAGTCAATCATGTTGCTTCTTAATCTACCGTCAGCCTCAAGTCCGTAGATCATGAGAGACCTGTCTCTTTCTTCCTCGTATTGTTTTCTCCTAAAGACTGCCTTCTCTGTTTGTCACTATTTCCATTACGTCTCTTTATCACTCTGTGCCTCTTGATCTACTTATAAAATTTTTGCCCCCCCCCAAAAAAAAAAAATCTCCCTTGTCTCTTCGTGATTCCTTTGCTCCTGACATTTATTTATTACCCTCTAGTGTGCATAATGGAAAATTGTGGGCAAAATATCACATTCACCATTTTCATTTGCTCTTTCAGTCTTTGAGCTCTTTTTTCTGCTAGAGGTGTCTCTCTTATTTCATGTTATCTCTCCCCTGCCATTATACACATTTCCCTAGATCGTATAATTTTTTTTTTTACTGTTCCCCTCCAATCTGTTTGGAAGAACTTTTTATTATATCTATGTATTGGCAACGGCCTTCACTCCTCCATTTTTTATTGCTCTTTCTATATAATCATTACTTTTTCCTGTAGGATGCACACGGTCAGCCTATCCAGGTGATGGAGAGACTGTCAGTGACGGCAGATGATACTGTCAGTGATGTAAGATGAGAGAGACTGTCAGTGTTGGCAGACTGTCTGTGTATGTGTGTGAAGAAATGTTTCTTTTCGACCAGGCAGTAGTAGTAAATAATTTTCGCCTTTATAGAGAGGTTCAGAGTAACATCAAAACAGACTGTGTAATATTTTATCTTCCAGACACTTTCCCAGAAAATTCTGTGCCCCTTGTGTGTTTTTTAACAGAGGAACTGAGGAAATGTATTTTAGCCTGAGATCTGAGAACGTTTAGCCTGAGAGTTGAAAACGTGTTTTTGCGGATCATCTTAAAACGTTTGTTTGGCGTGAGACTTGAAAGCTTTGTGCTGGTGACCTGAAATGTTTCGCGGGAGATGTGATAAACGTTTGTTTAAACTTTAACGGGATATGTGACAACGTTTATTTAGAGGGAGATGTGAGCACGTTTGTTGAGCGGGGATATCTGAGAACATTAGTCAGAGATCTGAAAACGTATGTAGAGATCTGAGAAACTTTAGAGGGAGATCTGAGATACTTTGGTGAGAAATGTGAGTACGTACTTTGCAGTGTAAACACCGCCACCTTCACCGGTTATAAACCTTGTTAATTAATCAGAAAGAGGTTTAATAAAGACAAGTGAGCAAACACACTAAGGCATATTTGTTAGAAAACATTTTGACCTCAGAACCGAAAGGTTTTCTAACATAGTGCCTTGTTTCAACCACCCTAACCACCAACGCTCTAACCACCACAATTACAAATATAACTATCATTAGCACCACAACTAATATGATAGTGGCGGTAGTATACTATCACTATCACAACTACCATCACCACAACCACCACAACTACCACAACCACATTTTAAACATAAATACCACTGCCACCTACACCATAACTGCATCTATCAATGCCTCTGCCACTTTCATTGCTACCACTATCTTCACCACAACCATTACCACCACCACCGTCACCACAATCACAAACACCACCACCACCACCACCAGTCACTACCACCATCTGGTATCTGGCACAGATATCTTCCGCAACTCCATCATTAAACAGCAATTTGCGTTGACCAACTTTCACAGAGGTGCACTACTGCGCTGCGCACACCAGAGAGGTTGCACCTCGCTTCCAGCTCCATGGCTATGTGATTTATGTGTCTTTTTTATCAAGATGTCAGCAGATATTTGCTTCTTACTAAATACTAGCGCATGATAAAATTACAGACAAAACGTTAGATAAAAGGACACAGCTGCAACTAATGTGACATTTTATCGTGGCAATGTTTCCAAGTTGCCGCCAATAAAATGTCACATTAGCCGCATGAGTCCTTTTACTAAATACTGTTGGGTGAATATCTTCAGTACATCCTTGTATACAGCCTTGATATCTCCTCTCAGTCTACATCTCTTAATGTCGTAATTTCAGGGCTCTCAAACTAGCTCCATAATTCTGAAGTATGGAAACCAGAAATGACCAATAACAATGTTGCTAGAATTACTGACAATATGTTAGGTAAAGACACCATTGCAACTAATGCCACAAAACTGTCCATTAGTTAACACTTGTATCCTTTTACCTAACAGAACTGAGACCGCATAACTTACGAGAGACCTTGGTCAAACAGAAACAAATGCAGTATAAGCGATTCTTCGTCTTCTTCGCTGTGAGCTTCATCAGGTCACAAGCAGATGAAGCTGGAGAGGGAGGGTAAGTATATTTAAGGAAGCACAATAAATGGAAAGTCAAGTGGTAAACGAGGGTTTCTCCTTCAGTTGGGGTCAGTAAGCCTATTGCAGTGTTCGTCTGAGTTATTTCTACATGAGAAGACAACCTTCATGTTTACTTTGGAGCATTTCAGCTGTGTTTTAGATCGCCTATGAGGTGATCTCTGTTATGAGTGAGAGGGGCTGGATTTTATAGGAGTTGCACATGAGTTAATAATTTTT
>NW_026486381.1:0-65000 GCF_026875155.1 Cherax quadricarinatus | reverse complement strand
CCTGGACTGTTGTGTGTGTGTACTCACCTAACTGTGCTCACCTAATTGTGGTTGCAGGGGTCGAAACTCAGCTCCTGGCCCCGCCTCTTCACTGATCGCTACTAGGTCCTCTCTCTCTCTGCTTCCTGAACTTTGTCATACCTCTTCTTAAAACTATGTATGGTTCCTGCCTCCACTACTTCACTTGCTAGGCTATTCCACTTCCTGACGACTCTATGACTGAAGAAATACTTCCTAACGTTCCTGTGACTCGTCCGAGTCTTCAGCTTCCAGTTGTGACCCCTTGTTTGTGTCCCCTCTCTGGAACATCCTATCTCTGTCCACCTTGTCTATTCCCTACAGTATCTTGTATGTCGTTATCATGTCTCCCCTGACCCTTCTGTCCTCCAGTGTCGTCAGTCCGATTTCCCTCAACCTTTCCTCGTACGACATTCCCCTGAGCTCTGGGACTAGCCTTGTTGTAAACCTTTGTACTTTCTCTAACTTCTTGACGTGCTTGACCAGGTGTGGTTTCCAGACTGGTGCTGCATACTCCAGTATGGACCTAACATACACAGTGTACAGTGTCTTGAACGATTCCTTATTAAGGCATCGGAACGCTATTCTCAGGTTTGCCAGGCGCCCGTATGCTGCAGCAGTTATTTGGTTGATGTGTGCCTCCGGTGACGTGCTATGTGTTATGGTCACCCCAAGGTCTTTCTCCCTAAGTGAGGTCTGTAGTCTTTGTCCACCTAGCCTATACTCTGTCTGCGGTCTTCTTTGCCCCTCCCCAATCTTCTTGATTTCGCATTTGGCAGGGTTGAATTCGAGAAGCCAGTTTCTGGACCACATGTCCAGTCTGTCCAGGTCTCTTTGCAGTCCTGCCTCATCCTCATCCGATTTAATTCTTCTCATCAGCTTCACATCATCTGCAAATAGGGACACTTCAGAGTCTATTCCTTCCATTATGTCATTCGCATATATCAAATATAGCACTAGTCCTAGAACTGACCCCTGTGGGACCCCGCTCGTCACAGGCGCCCACTGTGATACCTCTTCACGTACCATGACTCTTTGTTGCCTCCCTGTCAGGTATTCCCTGATCCATTGCAGTGCCCTCCCTGTTATATGCGCCTGATCCTCCAGCTTCTGCACTAATCTCTTGTGGGGAACTGTGTCAAAGCCCTTCCTGCAGTCTAGGAAAATGCAATCAACCCACCCCTCTCTCTCGTGTCTTACTTCTGTTACCTTGTCATAAAACTCCAGAAGGTTTGTGACACAGGATTTCCCTTCCATGAACCCATGCTGGTTTTCATTTATAATCTTGTTCTGCTCCAGGTGTTCCACCACTCTCCTCCTGACAATCTTCTCCATGACTTTGCACACAATACATGTCAGAGACACAGGTCTGTAGTTTAGTGCCTCATTATGGGAACTACATTTGCTGTCTTCCATTTCTCAGGTAGTTGCCCAGTTTCAAGGGATGTGTTGAAGATTGTGGTTAGGGGCACGCACAGCATCTCTGCTCCTTCTCTAAGGACCCATGGGGAGATGTTGTCCGGTCCCATCGCCTTTGAGGTATCAAAGTCGCTTAGTAGCTTCTGCACCTCCTCCTCGGTTGTTCGTATGTCATCCAACACTTGTTGATATATTCCCTCTTGATGTTCCCTTCTGAGCTGTCTTCCCAGAGCCCTTTCTGTCTCTACTGTAAAAACTTCCTTAAGTCTCCTGTTTAGCTCCTCACATACCTCCTGATCATTTCTTGTGAGTTCTCCACCTTCTGTCCTCAGTCTGATCACCTGGTTTTTGACTGTTGTCGTCTTCCTGATGTGGCTATACAACAGTTTCGGGTCAGTCTTGATTTTCGATGCTATGTTATTTTCATACTGTAGCTGGACCTCCCTCCTTACCTGTGCATACTCGTTCCTGGCTCTGCGACTAATCTCACTATCTTCATGTGTTCTCTGCCTTCTGTACTTTTTCCCTTCTCTATTGCACTTTGTTTTTTCCTCCTTACACCGTCGGGTAAACCAGGGGCTCGTTCTGTTGCCCTTGGGAATAAACCTTTCCACTGCCTCCTTGCATTTTGTTGTTACATATTCAATCATTTCATTTACTGGCTTTCCTGCCAGTTCTCTGCCCCATGGAACCTCCTGCAGGAAGTTCCTCATCCCTGTGTAGTCCCCTCTTTTACAGTCTGGCTTTTCCCATTCAACTCCTGTTACTCTCTCCACTTGCAACTCTACTATGTATTCAAAGCACAGAACCACGTGGTCGACAGCTCCTAGGGGACTCTCATATGTGATGTCCTCAATGTCTGAACTGCCCAGGGTGAACACTCCCCTCTCACTCTGGTAGTGTCCTTAACATGTTGGTGCATGAGGTTTTCCAGCACCACATCCAACATCATGGCTCTCCATGTTTTGGGACCCCCCCATGTGGCTCCAGGTTTTCCCAGTCAATCTCCCTGTGGTTGAAATCCCCCACAACCAGCAACTTTGCTCTGCTGGAGTGAGCTCTTCTTGCCACCTCAGCAAGTGTGTCCACCATTGCTGTTGCTCTCTTCATATTCCTCTCTTGGCCTCCTGCAGTTCTGTGGTGGATTATACATCACTGCAATGACCACCTTGTGCTCCCCAGACTGAAGTGTACCTACTACGTAGTCCCTTTCTTCTATCTCGTCTATGCCTCCCATTTTCTCGAATTTCCATCGGTTTTTTAAGAGCACAGCAACCCCTCCTCCCCCTCTGCCCCTTCTATCTTTCCTCATGACCTGGTATCCTGGTGGGAAGATAGCATTTGTTATTGTCTCCGTGAGTTTTGTTTCTGTAACTGCTATGATGTCTGAGGACTTCTCATTGATTCTTTCTTGCCATTCCTCATATTTATTTGTTAATCCATCTGCATTTGTGTACCAAACCTTCAACTTCTGTTCTAATACTGTAACTGTGGTCCTGGGGGAATACTGGGGTTGGGAGAGCAGGAGCCCTGGTGGGGGCCTGTGGGGGGTTGCAGTGGAGGTGGAGGAAGAGCTCCCATAGGGGATTGCTGTAGGGGTAGGGTTTGTGGTGCGGGGGGTGGGAACAGAGGGATCGGTGTGTGATGGTTAGTTTGGATTGTTCAATTGCCTTGGGGGTGTCATGGCTGGAATCCTTCTGCAGGTGTTTCTGGGGGGTGTGCTTGTCCTTCCACCTGTTCCTGGGTTATTCTGGTCTCCTTTTTCATTTTCTCTCATTCCTCTTTTCGTTTTTGCACTCTCTCTTTCAGTATCATCCTTTCCTCCTCTGTTCTGTCTCGATCGAGGTACACACTCATGAACTCCTGTTTGCCTCTCAGCCGTGCTTTCTCCTGCAGGATCATGGTTCGAGTTGATTCTGCCTTGAAAATTACTTTGAGAGGCCAATTCCTTTTCTTTGTGAACCACCCGATTCTCCGAAAATTTGCCACCTGGGTCATGTCCCCCTCGCCTATCACCTTCATGATACCTTCAATCGCTTTTTTCTCCTCCTGCTTTCTTTCATCATAAGTTTCCCCTTCAGCTTCATCTAGCCCATAGACAAAAACTGATCTCTCCCTTTCCACCTCCCACTGTGACTCCCATTGCATCCTCTGAGGTGCTTTAGTTCCTTCCCGTGGAGTGTTCCTTCCTTCAGTCCCTTCCCTAGCTGTGGCCCCTATGCTCATTGGTTTGTCCTTCCCGCTCACCTTCTCCTGGCCCCCCACAAGTGTCTGGTAAGGTCCCTCCACATGCCCTAGTTCCATCACTGTCTTCCAACCTCTCATTCTGCCCTAGTGTGCTCCCTGTCTTTGTTTTGGCCCCATGTGGGTTTGACAGGACCTCTGCATACAGTTTAGCTTCCATGCTCACTTCAGACCCTTTGTCTGTGTCTGGTGCTACTTCTGTATTATCTTTGTCTCTAGGCTGTTTCAGATTTCTCAGCTCCTCTTCTAATCTCTGTATCTTGGCTTCTGCTACTGTGGAATGTTGCTCCTACCTTCTGCATTCTGCTGCTAACCTCTCCTCCATCTTCCTTGCAAGCTCATCTAGCCTCCTTCCCCAGCTTCCCCCCTTTTTTTTTGAGCTCTGCCTCCAGTCCTACCTCCCAAAATTCTCCTTCAGGCCCTTTATTCTCATCCTAGTTCTAGGTTGCCCCATTGCACCACAGAAGGAAGGGGGAGAGATGGTTAGGGGGAAAGGAATAGATGGTTATGGGGAGTGGGGATGGATGGTTATGGGGGGGGGGGAGGATGGTTACTGGAGGGGGAGAGGTGGTGGGGGGGGGTTAAAATGGTTTGGGGGGGGGTTAGACGGTTTGGGGGGGGGGTAAGGTGGCTAGTGGGAGGGTGAGGGGGTTGTTAGGGGAAGGGGGAGTATGGGGTTTGTGTCAAGTGTATATGTGCTTGTGTATGTGTGCTTGTGTATGTGTGTGTGCATGTGTGGGAGAGAGAGGGATGGGATTAAGGGGGGAGGGGGGAGGGGGAGAGAAGGATGAGTGACCCTTAGAAGCAGTGGAGGTGTGTGTGTGTGTGTGTGATGGGATTAGAAGGGGAGGGGAGGGGGAAGAAGGCTGAGGGTAGAGTGACCGCTTGATAATGGGGTCCTTACGGGTGTACTCACCTATTTGTGGTTGCAGGGGTCGATTCATAGCTCCTGGCCCTGCCTCTTCGCTGATTGCTACTAGGTCCTCTCTGTCCCTGCCCCATAAGCTTTATCATATCTCGCCTTAAAACTATGTATGGTTCCCGCCTCCACTACGTCACTTTCTAGGCTATTCCATGGCCTGACTACTCTATGACTGAAGAAATACTTCCTAACATCCCTTTGAATCATCTGAGTCTTCAACCTCCAATTGTGACCTCTTGTGTCTGTGTCCCATCTCTGGAACATCCCGTCTTTGTCCACCTTGTCTATTCCGCGCAGTATTTTATATGTCATTATCATGTCTCCACTGACCTTCCTGTCCTCCAGTGTCGTCAGGCCGATTTCCCTCAACCTTTCTTCGTAGGACAGTCCCCTTAGCTCTGGGACTAGCCTTGTTGAAAAACCTTTGCACTTTCTCTAATTTCTTGATGTGCTTGATAGGTGTGGATTCCAAACGGGTGCTGTATACTCCAGTAGGGGCCTGACGTAAATGGTTTTTACAGAGTCTTGAACGAATCCTTGCTGACGTATCGGAATGCTATCCGTAGGTTTGCCAGGCGCCCGTTTTGCGGGCAGCAGTTATCTGTTGATGTGCGCCTCAGGAGATATGCTCAGTGTTATACTCACCCCCAGATTTTTTCCCTTTTGAGTGAGGTTTGTAGTCTTTGGCCATCTGAACTATATTGTGTCTGCGGTCTTCTTTGCCCTTCCCCAATCTTCATGACTTTGCATTTGGCAGGGTTAAACTCAAGGAGCCCAGTTGCTGGACCAGGCTTGTAGTCTGTCCTGGTATCTTTGTAGTCCTGCCTGAGCCTCGTCCGATTGATTCTCTCATTAACTTCACGTCATTGCAAACAAGGACACTTCTGAGTCTTGTGTGTGTGTGTGGTGTGTGTGTGTTTTGGGTTTGTGGTGTGGTGTGTGTGTGTGTATGTGCGTTGTGTGTGTGTGGTGTGTGTGTGTGTGTGTGTACTCACATCACCTAATTGTGGTTGCAGGGATCGAGACTCAGCTCCTGACCCGGTGTGTGTGTGTGTGTGTTTGCGTGCGTGCAATACGTTGTGCCAGTTAATTAAGTCCCTCAACTCTTTACTTCCAAAGTGGCCAACGTTTTACTGGATTCTGACGTTCTAGGGTATATAAAAAGTCCTGGAAACTGCGTATGAAGTTTCTCTTCACCTCGTGAAGGTAAATAGGGAATTCCTTAACAAATTCCCATTTGATTCATCCGCCTTTGTCTCTTCCACTTCTTTTCCTCTCATTTCATTGTCTCCGTATATTATCATGTTTTTCCCTTTTCCTTACCGTCTCCATGTTAGTTTATTTCCTTAAGTCTCTCTTCGTGCTTCAGCTCTTTCAGTGTAACTAGTTTATTTACAAACCTCTGGATCTTGTCGAGCTTCCAAACATAGTTCCTCAAGTGTGGATTTCATGGCAGTGGACCCCCGGTTAACGAACTTTTTTCATTCCAGTAGTATGTTCAGGTGCCAGTACTGACCGATTTTTTTCCCATAAGGAATATTGTGAAGTAGATTAGTCAATTTCAGACCCCCAAACATACACGTACAAACGCACTTACATAAATACACTTACATAATTGGTCGCATTTGGAGGTGATCGTTATGCGGGGGTCCACTGTATTCTTTGTTGAGGTATTTGATGATAATTCTATGATTTCTTAATGCTGCTTGTCTTATGCTGTTTCAGTTCATCTCTCGCTGTACGTTCAGTCTGTTCAATAATTCCACCTCCTTGACAAATTTATATTCTGTATCTGGTTTTACTCTGCCCTTCACCAATTTTTATATAACTCTCTTATTTGCATTGATTTATAGCGGCCACTTGTTTGACCACTTCTCCAGCCTCTCCAAGTTTTCTTGTACCTCATCTACGTTCTCTCAGGTTTCTGTTCTTCTCATTAGATTCACATCATAAATAAACAACATACCTAAGATTTGATCTCGTTTGGTAAATTTACGTAAATTAAGAATACAAGTGGACAGATACTTAAAGTCGGCGGCGGATCAGCCAGGCTGATCTACCAGGCTGATAGACCAGACTAATCGACCACGACCAGTCCTTCCGGTGGAAGGCCTAGTCGTGGACCGGGCCGTGGAGACGTTGATCTCCGGAATACCCCTCCAGGTAGTGTCATAGTACCGATCCCACTTGTTATTTTAGCCAAGATGATTCTTCTTATCTTGCTGTCATTGCCTTTTCTTCGACAGATATTCTTTGATTCTGGCTTATATTATCGTGTGTAAATGTTTACGCATTAAATTCTCAATGCGCTCGTATCAGTTTGTCAAAGATATGTTGGTATCTATATGTTTATTTACCAGCAGTCTGAACGCAGCTCAACGCAGGACGACAACAAGGTCAGGTTAATCTCCCTTTTGTTGACATGTTTGACTTTAACCAAGTCGTCCCCTCCAACATAAGACGAAGTGCCAATAGATCATTAGTTTTCTTCAAGAAGGGAGCTTAATAAGCTCTTTAAGTACCTTCTTGGTCAGCCAGGCTGTGATGTTTACAATGGATTTGGTCCTGGTGTGCGTACTGGATCGTTGTTCCAGTGATCATGGTCTTGGTGTGAGTACTGGATCGTTGTTCCAGTGTTCAGCATCCTGGTGTGAGTACTGGATCGTTGTTCCAGTGATCATGGCCCTGGTGTGAGTACTGGATCGTTGTTCCAGTGTTCAGCGTCCTGGTGTGAGTACTGGATCGTTGTTCCAGTGTTCAGCGTCCTTGTGTGAGTACTGGATCGTTGTTCCAGTGTTCAGCATCCTGGTGTGAGTACTGGATCGTTGTTCCAGTGATCATGGTCCTGGTGTGAGTACTGGATCGTTGTTCCAGTGTTCAGCATCCTGGTGTGAGTACTGGATCGTTGTTCCAGTGATCATGGTCCTGGTGTGAGTACTGGATCGTTGTTCCAGTGTTCAGCGTCCTGGTGTGAGTACTGGATCGTTGTTCCAGTGTTCAGCGTCCTGGGTGAGTATGGGTCGTTGTTTTCCCGTGATCATGGTCCTGGTGTGCGTACTGGATCGTTTTTCAGTGATTGGTCCGGGTGAGACTGGATCGTTTTCCTGTTCCCTTGGGGAAAAATTTTTTTTCCCCCCCCCCCTTTTTTTTTTTTTTTTTTTTTTCCCTTTTTTCCGAAAATTTTTTTTAAAAAAGGGGTTTGGGGCCCCCCCTTTTTCCCCTTTTTCCCCTTTTTTTTTCCCCCCTTTTTTTCCATTTTTCTTTTTTTTTTTTTTTTAAAAACCCCGGGGGGGGGGGGGGAAAAAAAAATTTTTTTTTTGGGGTTTTTTAAAAAAAAGGGGGCCGGGGTTTTTTTTCCCCCCTTTAAAAATTTTTTTTTTTCCCAAATTTTAAAAATTTGGCCCCTTTTTTTTGGGGCCCCCGGTTTTTTTTAAAATTTTTTTTGGGGGCCTTTTTTTCCCTTTTTTCCCTTGCCCCGGTTTTTTTTTAAAAAAAACCTTTTCCCGGGGTTTTTGTCCCTTTGGTTTTTTTTTGGGAAATGCCCCGGGGGTTTTTTTTTTGGGGGGGCCCCCGGGGGAAAAAAAAAAAATTTTTAAAAAGGGGGGGGGTTTTTTTCCGGGGCCCCCAAAAAACCCCTTTTTGGGGGGGGGTTTTTTTTTCCCCTGGGGGGGGGCCCCCTTTCCCCGGGGGGAAAGGGCCCGGTTTGGGAAAAAACCTTTTTAAAATTTTTTTGGTTTTTTTTTTTTTTAAAATCTTTTCCCTTTGGGGGGGGGCCCTTTTTTTTTTTTTTGTTTTTTTTTTTTTTTTTTTTTTAAAAACCCTTTTTCCTTTCCTTTTTGGGGGGGGGAAAATTTTTTAAAAACCCCCGGGGGAAAAAGGGGTTTTTTCCCCTTTTTGTTTCAGGGTCCTGGTGTAATTACGGGAATCGTTGTTCCAGTGATCTTTGGCCTTTTTGAAGGTAGGGAAATCTTTTTTCCAGTGATCATGGCCTGGTGAAGAAACTGGTTCTTTGTTCCATAAATCTGGTCCTGGTGTAAGTAGGGAATCGTTTTTCCAGTGATCAGGGTTTCCTTTGGTGAAGTACGGATCGTTTTTCCAGTGTTAAAATTGGTTTTTGCCAGTTTTTGGTTTGGTTGGTACTGGATCTTTTGTTCCGGGGCCCAGGGGTCCTGTTGGGGAAAAAGGGGAAGAAAGAATTTTAAAACCCCCGGGGAATTTTTTTCCCGAAAGGCCGGGGGAACACTTTCAAACATGGTCCTGGAAACTAAACGGCCGGCCTTTTATATATTTTTCCTGATAATTTTTGGAAGGCGTTTCCTTTTCGCAGTTTTCTTCCGGTTTAAAAAACACTTTTTAATGTTAGGTTTAATTAAAAATCTTTTCCAAAAATTTGGGCACCTTTAGACTAAAAATTTTTCCCCCGGTTCACTACTTTTGGGGAAACCCGGCCAGGTTTTTTTCCTTTGAAAAGGCCTTAAAAATTCTTGCCAGTGACTGGCCTGAAAGTACGGGACTTTGCCCAAGTTGTATGCCTGGAATTACGGAATTTTGGCCATGCCAGGTTTAGGTGAAGTAAGGATTTTGCCAAATAAATAACATGGCCGGAAGAAACTGGATTTTGGCCGGGTGATCAGGGGCCGGGGGAAACTAGATTTTTCCCCCCCCCACCCCGAGTAAATGGCAGGCCAGAATAAAGGGCATTGCCCAAAAAGGGAATTTGGCACCCAGAAAAAAACTTGCCGGCCAAAACTCCAATTTTTTGGAAAAGGGATTCCATTTGCCGAATTTAAAAAAATTTTCCAAGGAAGGTAATTAAAATAAAATTTTAAAAGGGCAAAAAAAACCTTTTAAATGACATAAAAAATTTTTAAATTTAAGGTCCCAAGTCTGGAAAGGGACCAGAGTTCAAAAAAGAAATTGCCAAAATAATGGCATTGCCAGATGAACTGACAGAAAGGGACAAAAAGTAAAGTAACTGGCAGGGGCCAAAAGTGTAAATTGGCAAGAGAACGGGCAGTGCCCAAGGGGGAAACTGGCGGGGCCCGAGTAACTGGATTCCCATAGTGATTTCCATGAGAGGGACAGCATTACAAGGACGGGCTTTCCCAATAAAAACCTGCATCAAATGAGGGCAACCCAATGACCCCTTTAAAATTACTGCCCTTAAGGGTTCCCTTTTCCAATAACTAAAAGGGGCCAATTAAAATTATCCGGGTTTATCAGGGAACTGCGTCCGATGTGGAAAAAAGGGCCAATTCTTGAATGCTGGTGAAGAATTTTGATCCCGGTGAAAGGAAAATTTTGGCGGGGGAAGAAAAATGGGGCTGGTTGAAAAAACTAAATGAAGGCTGGTGTGAAAGGACTTAAATGAGTGGGGGAAGAATAAGGTTTCTGGGTTGAAACATCCAATATCTTAAAGCCACCCCTTATGATTCCGGGTAAGGAAACCATCATAATCTGGGAAAAGAAAAATAAAAATATCTGGTTTGGGGGCCCTTCTTGATGCTGGTTAAGAAAACTTTTGCTTGGTAAAAAGACATCTTGATGCTGGTAAGCATTTGATGCTGGTGAAGCATTTGTTGCGGTAAAGACATCTTGATGCTGGTAAAAGACACCCATGATGCTGGTGAAGAATCTTAAAGCTGGGAAAAGGACACCCTGTGAGGGGGGAAGACATCATGATGCTGGTAAAGTCTGAAAAGGGAAAAAAAATAAATGTTTGCTGGTGAAGAAAAACTTGATGCTGGTAAAGACATCATGAGCTGGGAAAAAAACAATGATCCCGGGAAAAAGGCCCATCATGATGCTGGTGAAGACATCTTGATGTTTGGGGGAAGACATCTTGATGCTGGTGAAGCATCATGATGCTGGTGAAGACATTTGATGCTGGGGGAAACATCATGATGCGGGTTGAAGCATAAAATGATGCTGGTGAAGACATCATGATGCTGGGAAGAAAATCGGATGCTGGTGAAGACATAATGAGGGCCTGGTGAAGACCATGAGGGCGGTTTGAAGACTTTTGATGGTAAAAGGACTCATAAATGTGGTGAAGACATCTTGTTTGCGGGTAAAAGACATCAGGATTCGGGTTGAAGACATATGAGCTGGTAAAGGGACATCATGTTGCTGGTGAAAAATTTCATGATGCTGGTGAAGACATAAAGATGCGGGTTTTGAAGACTTTCTTTGAGGGTGGGGGAAGGACATCTTGATGGGGTTAAGAAAATCATGGGGTGAAAAAACTTCTTGATGTTTGGTAAAACCATCATGATGCGGGTGAAGACATCTTGATGCGGGTGAAGAACATCATAAATGGGGGTTTGGAAAAACGGGGAAAAACATTCAGATGCTGGGGGGAAGACATCTTAAAAGTGGTGGAAGGACATCATGAGGCGGGTTTGAAGGAACATCATAAAACCCGGTGAAGACTCTTATGCTGGTGAAAGCCAATCATGATGCGGGGAAAAAGACTTTCATGTTGCGGTAAAGACAAATAAAGCTGGTGAAG
Source organism: Cherax quadricarinatus (assembly GCF_026875155.1). Taxonomy (NCBI): domain Eukaryota; kingdom Metazoa; phylum Arthropoda; class Malacostraca; order Decapoda; family Parastacidae; genus Cherax; species Cherax quadricarinatus. The sequence continues at coordinate 53,886 of NW_026486381.1, read as the reverse complement.
AATCTTGAGCTGGTGAAAAACTTCTGATGCTGGTGAAGCCATCTTTGATGTGGTGAAGACATCATGATGTGGTGAAAAACCATCTGATGCTGGTGAAAAAACATGATCCCTGGTGAAGACATCGATGCTGGTGAAGAATCATGATCCCTGGTGAAGACTCATGTTTGCTGGGGGAAAGAATCATTTGCTGGTGAAAAACATCTTGTGCTGGTGAAAGACATCTTGATGCTGGTGACGAAATTCTTAAAACTTGGGGGGAAAGGGACATCGGGAATTTGGTGAAGAAATCATGTTTGCGGGTGAAACATCATGTTTCTTTTGAAGACCCCTGATGCTGGGTGAAGACTCATGATGTGGTGAAGACATCATGATGCTGGTAAAAAGACTTTTTTATGCGGGGTTGAAGACATCTTATGCTGGGGGAAGCCATCTGATGCGGGGAAAAGACTTCATGTTGCTGGTAAAAAGACATCTTGGGGGATAAATTGGTGAAAGAATCTTGAGGGGTTTGAAAACATCTTGATGCTGGTGAAACATCTTGATGCGGTAAAGACATCTTAAGTGGGGGAAACTTTCTTAAATCCCGGTGAAAACTCTTGATGCGGTAAAGACATCTTGATGCGGGGTGAAACATCTTGTGCTGGTGAAGGACATCATGATGCGGTGAAGACATTTTAAAATTGTTTGGGAAAGGGACATCTTGTTTCTGGTGAAGACATCTTGATGCTGTGAAGAAAATCATGATTTGGGTGAAGACATCATGATGTTGGTGAAGACATCTTGATGCGGGTTTGAAGACATTTTGATGCGGGGAAAAGACATCATGATGTTTGGTAAAGGGACATCTTGATCCCAGGGGTGAAACACTTGTGCGGGTGAAGCCCATCATGATGCGGGTTTGAAGACATCATGATGCTGGTTAAGACTTTCTTGTTGGGGTTTGAAGACATCTTGATGGGTGAAGACATAAATATGGGGTTGAAGACATAGGGATCCGGGGAAAAAGACATTTTGATGCGGGTTTAAAAGACATCTTAAAAAGCTGGTAAAGACATCATGATGCTGGTGGGGAAGACATCATATGCTGGGGGAAAAACATCTTGATGCTGGTGAAAAAACCTTGATGCTGGGGGAAGACATCATGATGCTGGTGAAGACACCCATGAGGGCGGGTTGAAGACATCTTGAGCTGGTGAAAAACATCTTAAAAGCGGGTGAAGCCTTTTAAAAACCTGGTGAAGAAAACTTGAGCGGTGAAACATCTTAAATAGGTAAAGGGACATCTTTTATGTTGGTGAAGACACATGTTTTCTGGTGAAGAAATCATAAATGCTGGTGAAGCCCATCATGATGCGGTGAAGACATCTTGATGCGGTAGAAAAAATTTTTGATGTTTGTGAAGACATCTTGATGCTGGGGGAAAATCTTGAGGGCGGGGTGAAAGCATCATGATGCTGGTGAAGACATCTTGATGCTGGTGAAGACATCTTGATGCTGGTGAAGACATCATGATGCTGGTGAAGACATCATGATGCTGGTGAAGACATCTTGATGCTGGTGAAGACATCTTGATGCTGGTGAAGACATCTTGATGTGGGGAAAAAATTTCTTATCCCTGGTGAAGAAAATCATGATGCGGTGAAGAATTTTGATGCGGGTAAAGACATCTTGATGCGGGTAAAAGGACATCTTGATGCGGAAAAAGGGAAAATCTTGATGCGGGTGAAGACTTCTTGATGCGGGTTTGGAAGACATTTGATGCTGGTAAAGGGCACTTGATGTGGTGAAGAAACCCTTGAGGGCGGGTTTGAAGACTTCTTGATGTGGTGAAAAACCTCTTGATGCTGGTGAAGACATTTTGATGTTTGGTAAAGCATAATGAGGCTGGGGGAAGACATCATGATGCGGGTAAGACATTTGAGGCTGGTGGGGGGACATTTGATGCTGGTTTGAAGCTCTTGATCGGTGAAGACTCTTGATGCGGGTTGAAGACATCTTGATGCTGGGAAAAAACTTGATGTTTGGGTGAAGACATCTTGATGCTGGTGAAGAAAAAATCTTAAAAATTTCTGGTTTGAAGACATCATGATCCCTGGGGGAAGGACATCTTGATGTTTGGTAAAGGGACATCTTGATCGGGGGAAAGACTTTTTTTAATGCTGGGGGAAGACATCGGATGCTGGTGAGACACTTGATGCTGGTGAAGACATTTTGATGTGGTGAAGACATCTTGATGGGGGTGAAAGACATCTTGATGCTGGGTGAAGAAATCATGATGTGGGGGAAGAAAATCATGTTTGCTGGTAAAGGGACATCTTGATGCTGGGGGAAGACTTCTAAATGCTGGTGAAGACTCTTAAATGGGGTTGAAGCCATATGATGCTGGTAAAGGGGAAATTTTTGATGCTGGTTAAAAAAGTGAAAGACATCTTGATGCGGGTTTGAAAAACATCTTGATGCGGTAAAAGACATCTTGATGCGGTGAAAAAATCATAAAATTTTTGGTGAAGACTTTTGAGCGGTGAAGACATCTTGATGCTGGGGAAGAAAATCTTGATCCCGGGTGAAGACTCTGAGCTGGTAAAAGGCCCTTTGATGCTGGGTGAAGGGGGGGGGGGGGGGAAAGACATCTTGTTTGCGGGTTGAAGACATCTTGATGCGGTTTGAAAAATCATGATGTGGTAAAGGGACATTTAAAGTGGTGAAGACATCTTGATGCGGTGAAACATAAATGATGCTGGGTGAAAAAATTCAGGGAAGCTGGTGAAGACATCTTGATGGGGGTGAAGACATCTTGATGCGGGTGAAGACATAATGATGCTGGTAAAAAGGACATCATAAAGTTTGGTGAAGACACCCTTAAATGCTGGTAAAAGACTCTTGTTGCGGGTTTGAAGACACATGATGCTGGTTAAAGACATAAAGATGCTGGTTTGAAAACATCTTGATGAGGGGTGAAGCCCTTAGAGCGGTGAAGACCTTCATATTTGCGGGTTTTAAGACATCAGGGATGCGGGTGAAGAAAATTCATGATGCTGGTAAAAGACTAATGATGCGGTGAAAAATCAGGGAATGCGGTGAAGCCCTTCATAAAAGCCGGTTTTAACATCATGATGCTGGTAAAAAGAAAAACATGATCCCGGGTGAAGACATCTTGTTTGGGTTTAAAAGAAATTTTTTTGTTGTTTGGTGAAGAAAAATTTGATGCTGGTGAAGACATCTTGAGTTTGGGTGAAGACATCTGATGGGGTAAAGGGACATCTTGATGCTGGGGGAAGACATCAGGATGCTGGTGAAAAAATCATGATGCGGTGAAGAAAATCATGATGCTGGGAAGACATCATGATGCTGGTGAAGACATTTTGAGCTGGTGAAGAATTTGATGCCTGGTAAAGACATCATGATGTGGTAAAGGGACATTTTTGGAGCTGGTGAAACATTTAAAGGGGTAAAAGACAAAAATGATGCTGGTAAAAGCACCCATGATGCGGGTTTGAAGAAAAAAACTTGATGCGGGTGAAGACATCTTGTTGCGGGTTTTGGGGAAGACATCTTGATGCTGGTAAGAATCTCTTGAGCGGTAAAAGAAAATCTTAAAGCTGGTGGGGACATTTGATGTGGTGAAACATTTTGATCCCTGGTTAAAGACATCTTGATGTTTGGTAAGAAAACCTTGATGCTGGTGAAAAACATCATAAAATGCGGGTGAAAAAAAATCTTGAGGGTTTGGTGAAGACATCTTGATGCGGGAAAAAACCTCTTGAGTGGTGAAGACTTCTTGGCTGGTGAAGACATTTTGTTTTTGGGGTTTTGAAGAAAATTTTGATGCGGGTTTGAAGAAAATCAAAAATTGCGGGTAAAAGACATCTTGATGCTGGTGAAGACACCCTTGATGTGGTGAAGAACCCATGTTGCTGGTAAACCCTTTTGAGCGGTTTAAGACATCTTGATGCTGGTAAAAGACATTTTAAATGAGGTAAAAGAAAAATCTTGTTTGCTGGGAAGACATCTTGAAGCTGGTGAAGACCCCGGGATGCTGGTAAACTTCTTGATGCTGGTGAAAACATCTTGATGCTGGTAAAAAGCCCATCTTGTTTCTGGTGAAAAACCATCTTGATTTTTTTTTTTTTGGGGGGGGGTTTTGGTGGGGAAAAACATCAATGCGGGAAAGACATAAATGTTGCTGGGAAGACATCTTAAACCCTGGTGAAGACATTTTTTGGCTGGTGAAACATCTTGATCCCGGGGTAAAGGGAAAATCATGATGCTGGGAAAAAAATCATAAAAAAGCTGGGGGAAAGACATCATGATGCTGGGTGAAACATTTTGATGCGGGGGTGAAGACATCTTGTTTCTGGTGAAGACATCTTGATGCTGGTAAAGGGACATCTTGATGTTTGGTAAAGGGCATAGGGATGCTGGGAAGACACATGTTGCGGGGGGGAAGAAAACTTGGGGTGGTGAAGACATTTTGATGCTGGTGAAAAACATCTTGTTTCTGGTAAAGGGACATCATGATGCTGGTGAAGCCCTATTGATCCCGGGTGAAGCATCTTGATGTTTGGTAAAAAGGACATTTTGATGCGGGGGAAACATCTTGATTTGGTGAAAAATCATGATGTGGTAAAAGACATCATGAGGGCTGGAAGACATAAAGATGCTGGGTAAAGACACCCATGATGTGGTGAAGCACCCATGATGTGGTGAAAAACACATGATGCTGGGGGAAGAAATTTTGGATCCCGGGGTGAAGACTTCATGATGCTGGTGAAGACACCCATGTTTGCTGGTGAAGACATCATGAGCTGGTGAAAAACATTTGATGCTGGTGAAGACATCATGATCCCGGGTTTGAAAGAAAATTTTGATGCGGGTGAAGACATCTTGATGCTGGTGAAACATCATTTGCTGGTGAAGAATCATAAAGGGGTGAAAAATCATGAGTGGTTGGGAAGAAATCATGATGCTGGTGAAAAACCATTTTGGGATGTGGTAAGACATAAAGATGCGGGTTTAAAGGGACATCATGAGGGCTGGGGGAAGAAATTTTTAGCTGGTAAAAGAAAAATCTTGATGCTGGTGAAGCACCCTTGGCTGGGGGTGAAGACATCAGATGCTGGTGAAGAAAAATCATAAATTGCGGTAAAAGACACCTTTGATGCGGTAAAAGACATCTTGTTTGCTGGTGAAGAAATCATGTTTGCGGGGTGAAGACTCTTGATGCGGTGAAGACATAAAGATGGGGAAAAAGACACCCTTGATGCTGGTGAAGAACTTTTGGATGCTGGTAAAGACATTTTGGGATGTGGTGAAGACATTTTGATGCTTTTTGAAGACATCATGATCCCGGTAAAGAAACTTGTTTGCGGGTGAAACATCCTTTGATGCGGGGTGAAGACATCTTGATGCGGGTTTAAGAAATTTTTAAGCTGGTGAAAAATCAGTGCGGTTTGAAGACATTTTGGATGTGGGGGGAAAAAACCCGGGAAGGCGGGTTTAAAGAAAACTTGATGCTGGTGAAGACATTTTTATGCTGGTAAAGGGACATCATGATGCGGGGTGAAGACATCTTAGGGCTGGGGAAAGCCCTAAATGATCCCGGGTGAAAAACATTTGATGCTGGTAAAAGACATCAGGGTTGCTGGTAAAAGACCTTTTTGGGATGCTGGTGAAAAACATCATGATGCGGTAAAGGACTCATAAAATGCGGTGAAACATCTTGATGCTGGTGAAGACATCTTAAGTTTGGGAAGCCCACCCATAAAATGCTGGGAAAAAGACCCCCTTGATGCTGGTGAAGACATCTTGAGGGGTGGTGAAAAACATGATGCGGGGGAAAGACATAGGGCCCTGGTTAAAAGACATCTTGTTTCTGGTGAAGACATTTTGGGACTGGTGAAGACATCCTTGTTTGCTGGTAAAACCCACCTTGTCCCTGGGGGAAAAAGACTTCATGATGCTGGTAAAGGGAACACTTGATGTTTGGGGAAGACATCTTGTTGTTGGTTTAAGACATCTTATGCTGGGGGAAGCCCTCAGGGATGTTTGGTTTGAAGACATATGATGAGGGTGAAGACATCTTGATGTGGTGAAAACACCCAGTTGTGGTAAAACACATGATGCTGGTGAAGACTTCATGTGGGGTGAAAAACATCATAAAGCTGGTGAAGACATCTTAATGCGGTAAAGCATTTTGATCCCGGTGAGACACTTGATGCTGGGAAGACATATGATGCGGGGAAGACATCTTGATGCTGGGTAAAAGGCCCTTCTTGTGGGGGTAAAGAAAAACATGATGCTGGTGAAGACATCATGATGCTGGGGTAAAAGACATCTTGATGCGGGGTAAAAAGACATCTTGATGCGGGTTGAAGACATTTGTTTGCTGGTGAAGACATCTTGATGCTGGTGAAAAACCACCTTTTGGGAGCGGGGTGAAACTTCTTGAGGGTGGTAAAAGAAAATCTTGTTGCTGGGTGAAACTTAAAGATGCTGTGAAGACATCTTGAGCGGTGGGGACATCTTGTTTGTGGGAAGACATTTTGTGTTTTTTTGAAGACATCATGTTGGGTGAAGACATAAAGATGCGGGTTTGAAGAAATCATAAAGCTGGTAAAGGGACATTTTGGATGGTAAAAGGAAAATCAGATGCGGTAAGACATTTTGATGCTGGTGAAAACATAAATTATGCGGGGAAAAGACTCATGATGCTGGTGAAGACATTTTGTTTGCGGGTTTGAAAACATCTTGAGGGTGGTGAAGAAAAATGATGCGGGTAAAGGCCCATCTTTTTTAAAAGTAGGAGAAGCATTTTTCCTCCTCCTAAAAATCCCTAAAAATTTAACCCAGTCATAATAAAAAATTTTAAATAATAATAAAATTTAAAAATTTTTTTAATAATAATAAAAATTTAATAAAAATAATAATGGTGAATAAAAATAAAAATTATTAAAAAATAAAATAATAAAAATAATAAAAAATAAAAATTTAATAATAATGGGGGAACAAAATAATAATAATAAAAATTTAATAATATTTTAATAATAAAAATAATAATAATAAAATAATAATAATAATAATAATAATAAAAATAAAAATTTAATGAATAGTTTTGTAAATTTTATATATCAATGAAACTTGCACTTGTCTTTTAAACAATGCACAGCACCTTCGTCTCTTACAATGAAACTCCCCCTTTCTTTCTTACAATGCACGTGCACCTTCGTCTCTTCAATGCCGTGCCCCTTCGCTTTACAATGCACGGGCACCTTCTTTCTCTTTACAAGAAAGTGCCCCTTTCCCGGCCCTCATACAATCACGTGAAACCCTTCGTCTCTTAAAATTTGCCCGGGGCCCCTTTCGTTCTTTCAATGCACGTGCACCTTTGTCCTTAAAATTGCACGTGCCCTTGTCTCTTACAATGCACGTGCACGTTCGTTTTTTTAAAATTGCACGTGCACCTTCTTTCCTTAAAAAACCCAATTTGCCCCCTTTCGTCTCTTACAATGCACGGCACCTTCGTTCTAAAAATTGCAGTCCCCTTTTCTCCTCTTACAATGCACGTGAAACCTTCGTCTCTTACAATGCCCGTGCACCTTCGTCTTTTTCCGTGCACCCCGGGTTTACAAACCCCCCTCGCATATGCACCCCCGGTACCCCCTTTCACCCCGTGCATCCCACCCCTCCCCTTCCACCACACGTACACCCTAAACATTTTATTTTTTCTACCAAACGGGGCACTCCAACCTTCCTAAATCCCCCAACACGTGCACCCTGGCACTCACCCCACCACACTGAACCTGGGGGCACTCACCTTCCCACCCCCTTGCCCCCGGGGCACCCCCTTCCACCACCCGGGGCACCCTGGAACTCCCCTTCCACCATACGTGCACCCGGGCATTTTTCACCTTCCCCCCAAAAACTTTCACCCTGGCACTCACCTTCCCCCCACACTTGCACCCGGGGCACTCACCTTCCACCAAAACTTTCACCCTGGCACTCACCTTCCCCCCAAAACTTTCACCCTGGCACCACCCTTCCACCATAGGGAAACCCTGGCACTCCCCTTTTCCACCACCGTGCACCCTGGAACTCACCCCCAAACCACCCCGTAAACCCTGGCACTCCCTTCCACCACCCGTGAACCCTGGCCCCTCCCCTTTCCACCACCGTGCCCCGGGGCACTCCCCTTTCCCCCACACGTGCCCCTGGCACTCCCCCTTTCCCCCCAACACGTAAACCCTTTGGCACTCCCCTTCCAAACCAAAATTTTCCCCCCTTTGGCCTACCTTACCCCACACGTGCACCCTGGCACTCCCCCTTCCACCCCCGTGCCCCCGGGCACTCACCTTCCACCAAAACGTACACCCGGGCCCACTCCCCTTTCCCACCACACGTGCACCCTGGCACTCCCCTTTCCCCAACCACACTTTTGCACCCTGGGCACTCCCCTTTCCACCACCCCGTGCACCCTGGCATTTCAATTCCCCCAAACCCCGTGCCCCCTTTGGAACTCACCTTCCCCCACACGTGCACCCGGCACCCCCCTTTTCCACCACCCCGTGCACCCTGGAAACTCCCCTTTCCCCCCAATAGTGAACCCTGGCACTCACCCCACCAAAAAAACGGCCCCCTGGCCCCAAACCTTCCACCAAACGTGCCCCCTTTGGCACTCACCTTCCACCACAGGGGTTGAAACCTCTGGCACTCACCTTTCCCACCAAAACGTGCCCCCCTGGCACCCCACCTTTCCCCCAAAGGGGGGGGGGGAAAAGGCACTCTGGCACTCACCTTCCACCACACGTGCACCCTGGCACTCACCTTCCACCACACGTGCACCCTGGCACTCACCTTCCACCACACGTGCACCCTGGCACTCACCTTCCACCACACGTGCACCCTGGATTGTTGGAGGATATCCTGATTGTCCCGAAACGTTCAGTTCGTCACCACCCCAGTAACCCCAAAAACCCAGTAACACCAACCCAGTAACACCAACCCATTAAACCCACCACCCCCAGTAACAACACCCCAGTAAAACACCCGTAACACCCATCCCAGTAAAAACCAAACCCGTAACCCAAACCCAGTAACAACACCCCATAACCCCACCCCAAAGTAAAAAACCAAACCCCATTTAACACCAACCCATAACACCATCCCAAAACAACACCCCATTTAACAAAATTCCCCAGTAACCCCAAACCCAGTAACACCACCCCAAGGTAACCCCTTCCCAAAAAACACCAACCCAGTAACACCATCCCATTTAACCCAACACCCAGAAAACCCATCCCGGAACACCTTTCCCCGTAAAACCCCCCCAGTGACCCATCCCATTTAAAAAAACCCCTTAACACCACCCCCAGAAAAACACCACCCCAGAAAACACCAACCCAGGAAAACCACACCAGTAAACCATCCGGGGAAACCACCATCCCAGTAAAAAACCCCAGTAAAAACCAAACCCGTAACCCTTCCCAAAGTAACCCACCCCAGAACCCCCACCCCCTTTTAACACCATCCCAGTAAAAACCATCCCAAATAACACCAACCCAGTAACCCCAAAACCCGGGTTGACCCCATCCCAGTAAAACACCTCCAGTAACCCCAAAACCCCAGTAAAAAATCCCAGTAACACCCCCAAAACCCAAAAAACCACCCCCAGGGGACCCATCCCAAATTAAAAACCACCCCAGTAACCCCACCCCAAGAAAACAACATCCCGAAAAACCATCCCAGAAAACCAACCATCCCAGTAACACCATCCCAAAAACACCTCCCAAAAACAAAAAACCATCCCAGAAAACCCCAAACCCCAGAAACCCCAAACCCAGAAAAAACCACCCCAGTAACACCAACCCAGTAAAACCCAACCCAGTAACCCCACCCCAGAAAACACCAACCCAGTAACACCATCCCAGTAACCCCCATCCCAGAAAACACCATCCCAGTAAAAACCATCCCAGTAAAAACCCAACCCAGTAACCCCAAACCCCAAAACCCCCATCCCAGTAAACCCCATCCCATTAACACCTTTCCCAGAAAAAACCAACCCAGAAACCCAACCCAGTAACACCATCCCAGTAACACAACCCAGTAACAAAAAACCCAGAAAACACCCCCCCATTAAACCACCCCAGTAACACCTTTCCCAGAAAACCACCATCCCAGTAACCCCAAACCCAGTAAACACCTCCCAGTAACACCATCCCAGTAACCCCAAACCCATTTAACACCCCCCAGTAACCCCCTCCCAGAAAACACCAACCCAAAACCCCAAACCCCAGTAACCCCCATCCCATTTAACCCCAAATCCCATTTAACACCAAAAAATAACACCACCCCCGTAACACCATCCCAGCCCCCCCCCAAACCCAAAACCCCAACCCCAGTAAAAACCAACCCAGAAAACCCCCAACCCAGTAACACCACCCCTAAAAAACCATCCCAGAAAACACCATCCCAGAAACCCCAAACCCCATAAAAACCATCCCAGTAACCCCATCCCATTAACCCCAAAACCCAGTAAAACCATCCCAGTAACACCACCCCAGTAACACCAACCCAGTAACACCAACCCAGAAAACACCCAACCCAGAAAACCCCAAACCATTGGGGTTATAAAAATCTTTCACTTAGCACCGTCCTAAAAGTTAAAAAACATTTTTTTTTGAAAAACAGGGGACCTGAAGCTGAAAAAACAAAACCATCTGGGCCAAAAAGGAAACGAAATGGGTTTCCCCGAAAGTATTAAAAAGAACACAGCTGTTGCAAAAAACCCCGTTTATCTTTGGAACACGTTGGGCCCAGTGTAGATGTTTTGCTGTAACTTGTCGTTTTTGGGTTGACCTTGCGTTTTTTCATGTTTTTTTTCTTGGGCTGAAAAATATTTTTAAATAAGGGGAAAATGCATGCTTTCCAGCCTCGGCGGGGAAAGTTTTTGGGCGGGAAAATGGCTGAGGGGGTCACCCCAGTGAGGGGGTTTGAGAATCCCAGATCGTCAGGCTTGTAAAGGATTTTTGGGGTCCAGGGGGCCCGGGGCAACCCCCAAAGAACCAGGTTGAATCAGGGAAAAATTCAACAAGTCTGGTTTGTGGGCAGAAGAAGCCTCGCCCACACAGTGCCCATGGGGGGTATTACAAGTTATAAAGGGGAAACCAAAAAAAAATTTGGGACTTTAGCAACCTAGCCTATTTCTTACAAAAATTTAATTATTATCCACTATGTAGTTTTTTTCCCTCCCCCAGGCTTATTTTGCTTAGCTTAGAAAAAAAGTTTGGTTAGAAATTTAAAATTTGGGGTTGTTTGCTTTTGGGTTTTTCCGGTCTTTTTTCCCGGGGAATTAAATTGCGACATTTAAAAATTTACACTGTTTATTCAGTTTTTTAAATTATATAATATATATTATATAAATAATATTTTATAAAAAATTTTTATTTATATAAATTATATATATATATATATAATAATATATATAAAAAGTTATATATAATATTTAAAAAATTTTTAAATTTCTTTTTTAAAAATATCCCACGTCTTATTATATATTCTAAAAAAAATAAATTTTTTGGTAAAAAAGAACATTTAAATTTGACAAAAAGATTGCATATGTCACTAAGAAAATTTAAATTTCCTTCTAAAAAAGAAGTTTTTTTGGAATCCCCCTCGGTAACTAAAAAACTCTTCCTTGCATCAAAAAAATTACCCCGACTTTTCTCGTTATCTTCCAAATTTTATTTTTCTTAAGAAAAGTCTGACCTTTCCGATTTCGTCCCCAAAAAAACGATCCCTCTTTTTAAATCCATTTCTTGGGCTAGTGTCACGGGTTCCTTCTTCCCCCCCCCCAAAACGATTATTGTGACTCCATTCTTGTCCCTCTTCTGCCTTTGGGTATGAACCACTTTCCTGTCCCTATCCCCAAACTTTTTTTTTCCCCCAGCCTTAAAAAAGTGTCTTTGGAGCGGGATCACAAACAAAATTTGTTTTTCCGTTTATTGCTTCCCTTTTAAAAAAGATCAGGGCGGGAAAGTCTTTTAAATGCACCTCCTTCCTGGTCATTGGGTTTTGGTTTTTTTTGGTTCTCACAATAAACCCCACTGGGTTTTCCGCAAAATCGTCTTTTTCCCAAACCCCTGAACCTTTTTTGAGTTTTCTGGAGATGATAAAATGGTCGGGGGCTCTCCCCTGGGGGTTGCATGCAACATGTTTCCTCTGACACCCCTTTCTTGTAGGAGTGATATAAAATGTCCCAAATTTGGCAAAAAAATTTGGAATTTTTTGTCCCGGGGTTTTGGATATTTTATTGAGGAAATGTTCCGCTCGAATGTTTTCAGGAAAAAGAACCCAAATTGTGGCGAAACTTTTTAAAATCAATAAAAAAAAACCTACAACGAACATTTTCCCTTTATTTCCGGCCCTAACCCCGAAATAAACGTTCAAAAGGGTTTTAGGTGGTGTATATAACAAAAGAAAAGGCAGCTGTCTATTAGCGGAGGGAAGGAGCAAGCCTTTCTACTCCTTGCTAAAGGACCCAAAAGGGCCCAACGGCTTTAGATGAATAAAATTACAGTCTTAATAAAATTCTTTTAAGGTTTTCTCAAGGCGACTTAGGTTTGCCAGCATCTATACACGGGCCCAAGTTCTGACCCCGAGGTGCCCCAAACCCATAACATTTTCGCCATGTTTGGGAAAAATATAAACTCACAAGTCGTTTTCTCGCATCGATTTTGTGGGGTTCTTTGCCAGCTTTTTACTCATTTGCAAAATCTTCTCTTGCCGGATCGGGAAATGCCAAAGTAGGGATATTTGTTTCCCCCTCGGTGGTAATCTTCCTGGTTTTATGTCTTTTTTCTTTATTCTGAACGAAGGAAACCCCCGTGGGGAGGGAAGGGAGGGGCCCCCTTAAAAGGTGCAAGGAAGGGGAAACCCCAGTTTAAGTTTATTTCCCCTCTTCCAGGTGTTCTTTTCCATTTTTGCTACATTCTGTAATATACGATACATGAACCGAAACGGTAAAACCTCTGTTAACGGGAAAGGAGCTTTGCTTCCCCTTCCCCCAAATTTACCACATGATATTTAGGATTAACTCCTCTAAAGTCCTAAGCTTTTCACCTACCCTGCTGCTGTGGCTTTTGCGCTGCTGCCACCGTCTCGTATCTCGACTACCCGAAACTCTGCATCCCCCGTTAACCCGTTGGAATTCCTTTGCGGGACTTACAGTGGTTGTAAGGGGGAAACCCTTTATCGGATCATATAAGGTTCTGTTCGGATTTTTAAACCCTCGGAGAGTTTAGCTCCCTATAACCCAAGACTCATGCGTCATTGTGGTCCTCAATCTTGTCCCCCGGTGCGACCCACACCAGGTCGCTACACCCATTCCCTATTGTTTGTTTTAAGTTTTGGGAAAGGTGTAGGGCCGACTTAATTGGGACTAATAAAGGTCTGTGTTGGGTTTTTAACCCCCCGGAGGTTGAACCCATGAAACCCGGGCCCCGGTGGCTTGTGGTCCCCTTCAATCGCCCCCGGTTCGACCCCCCGGGTTTGGAAACCAGCCACCTGTGTCATGTAATTATCAGGTAAAAAAGGTTCCCTGGGATCAACCGGCGTATATCTCTCCATGGGGTCCGGGGTTCCCGTAGGCCCCAGGTTGAAAAAAATTATTCCTTTTAAAGTCCCCTTACCCGGGGGCCCGGTTCTGCCCCCCGTAAAACAAAGCATCTGCTGCAGGTTTTTCGAAAAATTTGGTTTTGGGTCTAAAATGTGCACACGAGTAGCAGGATTAAAGTGAGTTTATTATTATTAAGTTTTATAAAAAGACACGGAACTTTGGGTATCGTATTGAGGCAATTTCGCCAACGTGGGTTATAATTCACGAGTAGAAGGAGGAATGTTGGGATTTAATTAGGTACGTTTTGAAATTAACAGTCCAACCCTTGAGGATTTATTAACACTTTCCCACACACACACACAACAACGAAAAAACAAATTAAACACCCACACAACAAACACACACACACACACACACAAAACACACACACACCACACACACACACACACACACCACACACACACACCACACAACACCACACACACACACACACACACACACAACACACCCACAACACACCACACCACACCACACAACCACACCACACACACACACACACACACACACACACACCACACACACAAAACACACACCACCACACACTCCCCACACCACCACACACAACACACACCACACACCCCACCCCACACCCCACGCACCCACACCACACACACACACACACAACAGCCACACACACCACCAACCACACAAAACACGCACACACCACACACACACAACACGCACACACCCCACCCACACACCCCACACACACCCCACACACACCACACACACCACACACCACCATCAAAACACACAACAACACCACACGCACACACACACACCCCCACACACACACACACACCACACACACACACACAACCCACACACACACACACACACACACACACACACCACACACACACACACACACACCACGCACACCAACACCACAACACACCCCACAAACACCCACACCCCACACAACACCACACCCACACACCCCACACCAAAACACACACACACACACCACACCACAAAACACACACACACCCCACACACGCACACCACACACACACACACACACACACACACACACACAACACACCCAAACCACAACACACACTCGCACACCACACCAACACACACACACACACACACAAACGCGCACACACACACACACACACACACACACACACACACACACACACACACCACACCACACACGCACCACACACACACACACACACACACACCCCGCAAAACGCACACAAAACACACACGCACACACACACACACACACACACACACACACACACCACACACACACCACACACACCCCACACACACCACACCACGCACACACACACATTCCAAACCAACCATCACACACCGATCCCTCTGTTTTCCACCCCCCGCACCACAGTTACAGTATTAAAACAGAAGTTGAAGGTTTGGTACACAAATGCAGATGGATTAAACGAAAAAACATGAGGAATGGCAAGAAAGAATCAATGAGAAGTCCCCAGACATCATAGCAGTTACAGAAACAAAACTCATGGAGACAATAACAGATGCAATCTTCCCACCAGGATACCAGATCATGAGGAAAGATAAAAGGGGGTAGGGGGGAGGTGGGTTTGCCCCCTGCTCGTAAAAAACAGATGGAAATTCGAGAAAATGGAAGGAATAGATGAGACAGGAGAAAGAGACTACATAGCAGGTACACTTCAGTCTGGGGAACACAAAGTGGTCATTGCAGTGATGTATAATCCACCACAGACATGCAGGAGGCCAAGAGAGGAATATGAAGAGAGCAACAGAGCAATGGTGGCCCACACTTGCTGAGGTGGCAAGAAGAGCTCACTCCAGCAGAGCAAAGTTGCTGGTTATGGGGATTTCAACCACAGGGAGATTGACTGGGAAAAACCTGGAGCCACATGGGGGTCCCGAAACATGGAGAGCCAGGATGTTGGACTGGTGCTGGAAAACCTCATGCACCAACATGTTAAGGACACAACCGGGAGTGAGGGGAGGATGAACCACAAGATTGGACCTTGGTTCACCCTGGGCAGCTCAGACATTGAGGACATCAAGTATGAGAGCCCCCCTAGGAGCTAGCGACCACGTGGTTCTGTGCTTTGAATACATAGTAGAGCTGCAAGTGGAGAGAATAACAGGAGTAGAATGGGAAAAGCCTGACTATAAAAAGGGGGACTACATAGGTTGAAGAACTTCCTGCGGGGGGTCCAGTGGGAAAAGTAGAACTGGCAGGAAAGCCAGTAAATGAAATGATGGAAAAATGTAGCAACAAAATGCAAGGAGGCAGTGGAAAGGTTTTTTTCAATCCCAAGGGCCCAAGGTAACAACGGAAGACCAGAACAACCCCCGGGTTTACCCGACGGTGTTAAGGAGGCAAAAACAAAGTGCAATAGAGAATGGAAAAAGTACAGAAGGCAGAGAACACACGAAAATAGGGAGATCAGTCGCAGAGCCAGGAACGAGTACGCACAGGTAAGGAGGGAGGCCCGCGACAGAATGAAAATGAACTAGCATCGAGAATCAAGACTGACCCAAAACTGTTGTATAGCCCCATCAGGAGGAAGACAACAGTCAAAGAACCAGGTGACAGATTAAGGACAGAAGGTGGAGAACTCACAAGAAATGATCAGGAGGTATGTGAGGGCTGAACAGGAGATTTAAGGAAGTTTTTACAGTAGAGACAGGAAGGGCTGTGGGAAGACAGCAAAAGAAGGGAACATCAAAAGGGATATACCAACAGTGTTTGGGTGAAAATACGAACAACTGAGGAGAGGTGAAGAAGCTCTTAAGTGACCTTGACACCTCAAAGGCGATGGGACCGGACAACATTCCCCATGGGTCCTTAGAGAAGGAGCAGAGATGCTGTGTGTGCCTCTAACCACAAAACTTCAACACATCCCTTGAAACTGGGCAACTACCTGAGAAATGGAAACGCTAATGTAGTCCCCATATTTTTTAAAAAAGGAAAAAGAAACGAGGCACTAAACTACAGACCTGTGTTCTCTGAACATGTATTGGGGTGCAAAGTCATGGAGAAGATTATCAGGAGGAGAGTGGTCGAACCCTGGAAAGGAACAAGATTATAAATGAAAACCAGCATGGGTTCATGGAAGGCAAATCTTGTATCATCAAACCTCCTGGAGTTTTATGACAAGGTAACAGAAGTAAGACACAGAGAGAGGGTTGGGTAGATTGCATTTCTAGACTGCAGGAAGGCCTTGACACAGTTCCCCACAAGAATTAGTGCAGAAGCTGGAGGATCAGGCACACGTAAAAGGAAGGGCACTGCAATGGATAAGGGAATACCTCACAGGGAGGCAAACAAAGAGTCATGGTACGTGAAGAGTATCACAGTGGGCGCCTGTTACAGCGGGGTCCCAAAAGGGGGCAGTTTCAGGACCAGTGCTATTTTTGATATAAAGTGAACGACATGATGGAAGGAAATAGACTCTGAAGTGTCCCTGTTCGCAGATGACGTGAAGTTGATGAAAGAATTAAATCGGACGGGTGATGAGGCAGGACTGCAAAGAGACCTGGAGAGGCTGGACATGTTTGGGCCAGTAACTGGCTCCTCGAATTCAATCCAGCCCAAAAGCAAAGTCATGAAGATTGGGGAGGGGCCAAAGAAGACCGCAGACAGAATATAGGGTAGTGGACAAAGACTAAAAGACCTCACACAGGGAGAAAGACCTTGGGGTGACCATAACACCGAGCACTTTACCGGAGGCCACATCAACCAAATAACTGCTGCAGCATACGGGGGCCTGGCAAACCTGAGAATAGCGTTCCGATACCTTAATAAGGAAACGTTCAAGACACTGTACACTGTGTATGTTAGACCCTTTCTGGAGTATGCAGCACCAGTCTGGAACCCACACCTGGTCAAGCACGTCAAGAAGTTAGAGAAAGTAAAAAAGGTTTGCAACAAGGCTAGTCCCAGAGCTCAAGGGAATGTCGTACGAGGAAAGGTTAAGGAAATCGGAAATGACGACAAATGGAGGACAGAAGGGTCAGGGGAGACATGATAACGACATACAAGTATACTGCGGGGAATAGCAAGGTGGACGAGATAGGATGTTCCAGAGAGGGGACACAGGGACAAGGGGTCACAACTGGAGCTGAAGACTCCCGACGAGTCACAGGGACGTTAGGAAGTATTTCTTCAGTCATAAGTTGTCAGCAAGTGGGAAAAGCCTAGCAAGTGAAGTAGTGGAGGCAGGAAAAACCCTACATAGTTTTAAGAAGAGGTATGACAAAGCTGAGGAAGCAGAGAGAGAGAGGATCCAGTAGCGATCAGTGAAGAGGCGGGCCAGGAGCTGAGTCTTGACCCCTGCAACCACAATTAGGTGAGTACAATTTGGTGAGTACACAACACACACACACACACACAAACACCACACACACACACACCGCACACACACACACACGCAACACACACACACACACACACACACACACACACACACACACACTGGAGACAGGGAGATAGGGGGATATGATAACGACATACAAAATACTGAGAGGGAAATTTAAAACGGTGGACAAAGACAGGATGTTCCAGAGATGGGACACAGCAACAAGGGGGCACAGTTGGAAGTTGAAGGGCACAGATGAATCAAGGGATGTTAGGAAGTATTTCTTCAGCCACGGAGTAGTCAGAAGTGGAATAGTTTGGGAAGTGATGTAGTGGAGGCAGGATCCATACATAGCTTTAAAACAGAGGTATGATAAAGCTAACTGTTTCAGGGAGGCCCCCTCGACCTAGTATATATAATACATATATATATATATATAAATTATATATATTATATATATATATATATATATATTATCTATATATATAGTATATAATTTATATATTTATATTATATATAATATTATATATATATTTTATATATTATAGTCCAAATCCAATTCAAACCCTTTCACTGAGACCAGCATTCTAAAATTTCACAAGTACATTAAGATTGATACCACTCAGAAGGTGGATTATCAAGTTACCATCGTGTACGACTTCAAGTTAATCAGATGCGACACTCGGAAATTATCGTCTGAAGAGCATTATTTTAATTTTTCCAGTTTATTCCAAAAAACGAAACGAACTGGACTTACACATTGCAATTTATTATAATCATGGGGGAGCGCTAATCCCGTAGGATTATACAGCACATTTGGGGGGGTGGGATAGAAGGATAGGCCCAATTCAGGGGAACTGGGGCACAGATCCAATTCCCTAGATCAAGAGCCCCTCACCAGCGTCAAGGAACCTTCCTTGAGGGAGGGACTTACATAGCCAACCATACTTACTAGCCTAACATTCACTACTACTGACAACATGACTGGAACGATACACAAATAACCCGCACATAAAAGAGAGAAGCTTACGACGACGTTTCGGTCCGACTTGGACAAAGTCAGACAGTCACTCTCCGCTCTCGTTCAATAAGGAAACGCCTTAACAACGTTAAACAGAGTAAACATTAGACACACTAAAAATACTGTTAAAAATTTAACAGACTCGAATAATGAAACCCAAATAAACTGAGTAAATAAAATATATGGAAAAAAATTTACCTGAGTATCAAAAAGAAATAAATAAATTTATTATATCAGTTACATGAATGCCCAAAAAAAAAAAATCGCATTCCTGTTATTCTGTGGCTTCACTTACTGGGTACTTCTTAGTTGTTTATCCTGAAGTGGCTTATGCTGAGACAGGTGACATTTTATTGTGGCAACGTTTCGCTCTCCAGGAGGTGTATCAAGCCGTTAAAAACAGTACAGGGCAAAAAGGGGTTATATATAATTTGAGAGAGGTGTGTAAAAATAGAGGTAGTATGGGTTGTAGTAGTAGTAGTAGTAGTAGTGTAGTAGTAGTAGTGTAGTAGTTAGTAGAGTGTAGTGGTGGTGGAAAAAGTCAGCGGTACATGAGAAACAAAGGTTAAAAAAAGATAAATATACAAAAATACTTATTTTAAACTACTATATACTTTTTTTTTTAAAACTACTACTACTATACTACTACTACTATTTTACCCAATTAGGGATTGGGTCAAAAAAAAATTAAGATACAAGAATATTGCGGGTTTAAAATTTTAGATTTTGCCACCCAAGTGGCTGTTTATTGTGCTTCCTTCCATCCTGTGGACGGTAGCGCGAGGGAAACATATGGTACACAAAAGGCCCGGAACTAGGGCCCCAAAAAGGTTAACAGGAGTCATAGGTTTATGTTACAGTTCCCCTTATTGTTACAAGTAAATTTGGAAATTTGTTTGTATTTGTGATATCTTTTTTCATTTAAAAAGTATCTTGACATGTCGCATAGGTTTTTTATCGGGCTGTCTCTGTATTCCAATAAGTGGGCAATTTAAACAATAGTGTTCAAAGGAGTGACCATATCTGATCACATAAATTTACATTTATTTGATCACATTCGTGTTGCCAAAACTGCAGAAGTACTTGAAAACCCAAACCTAAGCTGATCACTCAAATCAGTCAGTACTTGTAACCAAGCCTAAGCCGGCCCTACAACTCGTGAACTTGAAAAGCCAAGCCTGGCCCTAAAACATCAGTCAGTACTTGTAACCAAACCCAAAGCCTGGCCACTAAAACAAAACAGTCAGTACTTTTAACCAAGCTAAGCCTGGCCACTACAACATTCACAGTACTTGTAAAAAAAGCCCAAGCCTGGCCCCAAAAAACATCAAGTCATATTTTAACCAAGCCTAAGCCCCGGCCACTACAACATCGCATATTGTTACCAAGCCTAAGCCGGCCCCTAAAACATCAGTCTACTTGTAACCCAAACCTAAACCTGGCCACTTACCCCCTCCAAACCCCCCCCCCCCCCCCCCCCCCCCCCAACCCCCCCACATAAATTCAACAATTCTAATTTCCTCCCCCCTGTTCAGGGATGTAAACGTACTTGAACCCCCCAGTTACCTTGACCCCACACCCCCACCCCCCTCCCTCCACTTTCCCCCCCACCCCCCCCCCCCCCCCTCCCACCTACACCACCCTCCCATCCTCACGAACAAAACCCCCCCCCCCCCCCCCCCCCCCCCCCTATCCCCCCCCCCCCCCCCCCACCCCCCCACCCCCCGGCAGGACAGAAGGGTAAGGGGAGACATTTGATAAAGACATTAAAAGGATACTGCGGGGAATTAGAAAGGTGGACAGAGATAGGATGTTCAGATTGAGGGGACTCAGGTCCGCCATCCAGAAGCCGCTCCCCCCCCCCCCCACCCCACTCCCAAGCGCTGGTACCCACCATCCCCTACCCCCCCCCCCCCCCCCAAGCCTGCTATGAACTCAGACGCTCGTCACAGGACGTTAGGACAGTATTTCTTCAGTCATAGAGTCTGCCCTCAGACCACAGTGGAACTAGCCCTAGCCAACGTGAAGTAGTGGAGCTAGGAACACCCCCCCCCCTACATAGTTTTTTAGTGGTGGTATGCAAAGCTGGGGATAGCCAGAGAGAGAGTTGGCTTCCAGTTAAGTTAGAAGTTAGCGTTCAGTGTGAGAGGCGGGCCCAGGAGTCTGTGTCAGTTCTCGACACCTGCAACCACTATTAGGGTGAGTACAATTAGGTGTGTACAAACTCACTCAACAACACTCACACACACACAACTCACATCACATCACTCTCGACTCACACTCTAACTCGCCTCACAAACAATCACTATACAACTACTATCATCCTCTTCACCACAACCAAACCATGGATGGAATGGATGTCCGACTAGTTAGGGGGATATGTTAAAACGACATTCATAAAATACTGAGAGAAATTAACACGTTGTGACCAAAGATCAGGATGTTCCTGAGATGGGTAACAGCATAACAAAGGGGCACACTGTTGGAAGTTGAACACTGATGAATCACAGGTTGTTAGAAGGTGTATTTTCTCAGACACGGAATTGTAAGTTGTAGGAAGTGGAATAGTCTGGAGTAAAGTGATGTGTGGAGCAGGATCCCCATACATAGCTTTAAGCAGAGGTATGTTAAAGCTAACTGTTAGGGAGTGTGTCCTAGTATATATTATTTACTTATTTTTTTTAATTTTTTTTTATATATATATATATATTTTTAATATATATTATATATTTATATATATATATATATAATATATATATATATATATATTATATATATATAATATATATATATATATATATATGTATATATTAGTCCAAATCAATTCAAACATTTCACTGTGAACTGCATTCTTAAATACCAAGTACATTAAGATTGATACAACTCAGGAAGGTGGTTTTCAAGTTTACCATGTGTACGACTTCAAGTTAATCAGATGCGAACTCGGAATTTATCGTCTGTAAAGAGCATTATTTTAATTTTTTACAGTTTATTCCAAAAACGAAACGAACTGGACTTACACATTGCAATTTATTATATATCATGGGGGGAGCGCTAATCCCGCGTAGGATTATACAGCACATGTGGGGGGTGGGATAGAAGGTTATTATGGCCCATTTCAGGGAATCTGGGGCACAGATCCTCAATTCCCTAGATATTCAAGAGCCCTTCACCAGGCGTCCAAGGAACCTTCCTTGAGGGAGGGATGACATAGCCAACCATTACTTACTAGCCTAACTTTCACTATATGAAAACATGACTGGAACAGATACACAAAATAACCCGCACATAAAAAGAGAGAAGCTTACGGAGAGGTTCGGTCCGACTTGGACAAAGTCAGGACAGTCAGCAGTCCACTCTCCGCTCTGATTCAATAAGGAAACGCACAACGCTAACAACGTTAACAGAGTAAACATTAGACACACTAAAAATACTGTTTTAAAATTTTAACAGACTCGAATAATGAAACCCAAATAAACTTGAGTAATTAATCTTTTACTGAATGCCCCAAAAAAAAAAAAATCGCATTCCTGTTATTCTGGGGTTCACTTACTGGGTATTTCTTGTTGTTTATCCTGAAGGGCTTATGGAACAGGGTTTTTTATTGTGGCAACGTTCGCTTCCAGGGGGTGTAAAGCCTTTACAAAAGTACTGGAACAGGGGTATATATGGGATTTGGGAGGGTGTCAAATAGAGGTATAGTAGTAGTAGTATAGTAGTAGTAGTGTAGTTGTAGTAGGTTAGTAGTAGTAAAATTTTTGTAAGTAGTGTGGTGGTGGAAAAAGTCGTGGTCGAAAAAACAAAGGTTCAAAAGTATGAGACTACATTTCTACTATACTCTCTATATTTACTATACAACTACTACTACTACTACTATACTACTACTATACACCATTAGGGATTGGGTCAAAAAAAACTTCAAGAAAAAAGATTTATGGGGGTACACATTTTAGATTTTGCCACGAAGGGTGTTTTTTGTGACCTTATCCTCCTGTGGACGGTTTGCGCGAGAACTATGGTACACAAAGGCCCCGGGAAAAAGGGTCCAAAAGGGTTAACGGAGTTCTTGGATTTTTGTTACAGTTATTTATTGTTACAAAATAAATTTAGGGATGAATTTTTTTCCCTAGGTGTAATCTTCCTGGTGTTTATAGTCTTTAATTTCTCTAATATCTCATGAAGCGAAGCGCTAAAACCCGTGTGGGTCATCGGGCACAGGCTGTTATGCAGACTCGCTCCTCCGTCCCCTCACTCACTCCGCTGCAACTCCCAGTGCACGCCGGAAACTCTCCAGTTTTAACGTTGGTCACTTCCTCTGCGCCAGGCTGGTTCTTAATCAGTTTGTATGCATGTATACATACATGTATATACGTATACATACACAGACCAGCAACACTGTAACCTAAACCTCTCCGTTAACTGGTCTGAGGCAGCTTCAGCTTCCCCTCTGCCACAAGTACCACAGATATTTAAGGTTTAACCTCCTCTACAAGTCCAAGCATTTTCGACCTACCCTGCTGCTGTGGCTTGCTACTGTCTGCCACCGTCATGCAGTAGTCTGCGCTCAGCACTCGCAGCTCTGCAGTCCCCCGGTAATCCCGTGGAACTTTACGGGCTTGTGCGGGAACTTTATGGGGTTGTACGGGGGAACTTTATGGGATAATATAAGGTTCTGTTCGGATTTTTAACTCCGGAGGGTTAGCTACCCATGATAACCCAAGAAAGTCAGTGCGTCATTGTGGTCCTCAATCTTGTCCCCCAGGATGCGACCCACACCAGTCGGCTAACACCCATGTCCCTACTTGTGTGCTAAGTGAATGAGGACTACAGGTGTAAGGTGTCCCGAAGCTCGATTGCCGGCGCACTCAACTCACACACTGAGGTCCGTGGTTCGATCCCCGGCCCAGGTTGAAACAGACACCTGCTAGGTGGCCCGGTGGCCTGGTGGCTAAAGCTCCCGCTTCACACACGGAGGGCCCGGGTTCGATTCCCGGCGGGTGGAAATTCCGACACGTTTCCTTACACCTGTTGTCCTGTTCACCTAGCAGCAAATAGGTACCTGGGTGTTAGTCGACTGGTGTGGGTCGCATCCTGGGGGACAAGATTAAGGACCCCAATGGAAATAAGTTAGACAGTCCTCGATGACGCACTGACTTTCTTGGGTTATCCTGGGTGGCTAACCCTCCGGGGTTAAAAATCCGAACGAAATCTTATCTTATCTTATCTTATCTTATCTTATCTGTCCATGTTCATTTATCAGTAAAATAGGTATCCTGGGGACAAACCTGACGTAATTATGCTCTGCATAGTCACTGATGTCAGCTAGGCCAGTATAGGTTGTAGAAATAAATATTATTATTATTAATGTTTTCCACCTTGACCGGGGATCGAACCACGGATACTTTGCGCGTGAGGAGAAAGCATTGCCTGCCAGGATTTGCGCTAACTTGATGAGGTTAAGAAGTGTCACGAGAGACGGAGGATTAGTGAGTTTATTTAGGTACAGTTTTGATAAATTAGACACATGTGCAACTCTTGGGTATCTTTATTGAGGAAACGTTTCGCCACACAGTGGCTTCATCAGTCCATACAAAGGAGAATCTTGAAGAACAGGAGGAGTTTGAGGTAATCAGTCCCTCAGCCTTGAGTCGATTTAATCAGTCCACCCACACACACGCACACACAACACACCCCACACACACACACACACACACACACAACACACCACACGGGGGCCAGGAGCTGTGAATCGACCCCTGCAACCACAAATAGGTGAGTACACACACACACACACAAAACACCACACAGGCCAGGAGCTGAGTCTCGACCCCTGCAACCACAATTAGGTGAGTACACACACACACACCACACACACACACACACACACACACCACACACTGGAGGACAGGAGAGATAGGGGGGACATTGTAACGACATACAAAATAATGAGAGGATTGACAAGGTGGACAAAGCAGGATGTTCCAGAGATTGGACCCAGAAAACAAGGGGACACAGTTGGAAGTTGAAGACACAGATGAATCCAGGGATGTTAGGAAGATTTCTTCAGCCACAGAGTATTTCAGGAAGTGGAATAGTTTGGGAAGTGATGATGTGGAGGCAGGTTTCCATACATAGTTTAAGCAGAGGTATGATAAAGCTAACGGTCAGGGAGAGTGTGACCTAGTATAAAAATTTTATTTTAATATAAATTATATAATATATATTATTATATATATATATATTATATATTATATATATAATATATATATATATATATATATATATATTAGCCCAAAAATCCAATTCAAACCTTTCACTGAGACCAGCATCCTAAAATACACAAGTACATTAAGATTGAAACCACTCAGAAGGTGGATTATCAAGTTACCATCATGTACGACTTCAAGTTAATCAGATGCGACACTCAGAAATTATCGTCTGAAGAGCATTATTTTAATTTTTCCAGTTTATTCCAAAAAACGAAACGAACTGGACTTACACATTGCAATTTATTATAATCATGGGGGAGCGCTAATCCCGTAGGATTATACAGCACATGTTGGGGGTGGGATAGAAGGTATTATGGCCCAATTCAGGGAACTGGGGCACAGATCCAATTCCCTAGATCAAGAGCCCCTCACCAGCGTCAAGGAACCGTCCTTGACTGAGGGACTTACATAGCCAACCATACTTACTAGCCTAACATTCACTACTACTGACAACATGACTGTCACTATACACAAATAACCCGCACATAAAAGAGAGAAGCTTACGACGACGTTTCGGTCCGACTTGGACCATTGACAAAGTCAGACAGTCACTCTCCACTCTCGTTCAACAAGGAAGCGCCTTAACAACGTTAAACAGAGTAAACATTAGACACACTAAAAATACTGTTAAAAATTTAACAGACTCGAATAATGAAACCCAAATAAACTGAGTAAATAGAATATATGGAAAAAAAATTACCTGAGTATCAAAAATAAATAAATAAATTTAATATATCAGTTACATGAATGCCAAAAAAAAAAAAAATCGCATTCCTCTTATTCTGTGGCTTCACTTAGTTAGTTAGTTTAATATGTTTATTATGCACCCCATACCCATCCTGTGGGCGGTAGTCAAAAGATT
The DNA here is from genome assembly GCF_026875155.1 of Cherax quadricarinatus. Lineage (NCBI taxonomy): Eukaryota > Metazoa > Arthropoda > Malacostraca > Decapoda > Parastacidae > Cherax > Cherax quadricarinatus. Next base: position 27,731 of record NW_026486381.1, on the reverse strand, counting down.
ACAGAGGTACATAATTGGTCCAGGGACTGGGCCTCAAAGTTTTGATAGCTGAGCAAGTTACAGAGGTAATGAATTCACAATTTACAAAGGTAATGAACTCCAGGAAGGTCTAGTCACAATCATGACAAGTTACAAAGGTATTTACAGATTACAGAGGTACACAATGGGTCCAGGGACCGGGCTCCAAAGTTTTGATGGTAACTAGGTACAAGGTAATGAACTCACAAGTTACAAAGGTAATGAACTCACAAGTTACAAAGGTAATGAACTCACAAGTTACAAAGGTAATGAACTCACAAGTTACAAAGGTAATGAACTCACAAGTTACAAAGGTAATTAACTCACAAATTACAAAGGTAATGAACTCACAAGTTACAAAGGTAATGAACTCACAAGTTACAAAGGTAATGAATACTGTAAGAATGGTTACTTACTGGGTACTTTTTAGTAGTTTATCCTGAAGTGGCTTATGCTGAGACAGGTGACATTTTATTGTGGCAACGTTTCGCTCTCCAGGAGGTGTATCAAGCCGTTACAAACAGTACATGGACACAGTGGGTATATATAGGCTTTGAGAGAGGTGTAGTACAAATAGAGGTAGTAGTAGTAGTAGTAGTAGTAGTAGTAGTGGTGGTGGTGGTGGAAAAGTCAGCTGGTACATGAGAAAGAAAGGTTACAAAAGCTATGGCTTGAGTACTACAGCACTACTACTACTACTACTACTACTACTACTACTACTACTACTACTACTACTACTACTACTACCACTCAGGGATTGGGTCAAATAAAATCTTCAAGATACAAGAATATATGCAGGTACACATTTTAGATTTTGCCACCGAAGTGGCTAGTTTATTGTGCATTCCATATCCATCCTGTGGACGGTAGCGCGAGAACATATGGATACACAAAAGGCCCAGGAACTAGGCCTCAAAAGGGTTAACAGGAGTACATATGGATTTATGTCTACAGTTCACTTATCTGTTACAAGTAAATTTAGGAAATTTGCTTAGTATATCTGGTATCTTATTTTCATTAATAAGATATCTTGACATGTCACATAGGTTATTATACTGTCTGTCTCTGTATTCCTCAATAAGTGGACAACTAAGCACATAGTGTTCAAGACAGTGACCATATGTCTGATCACATAATTTACATTTAGTTTGATCAACTGTGTGTCTCCCAAACTGCCAGAAGTACTCGTAACCAAGCCTAAGCCTGGCCACTACAACATCATTTCAGTACTTTTTACCAAGCCTAAGCCTGGCCATTTACAACATCAGTCAGTACTGAAAACCAAGCCTAAGCCTGGCCATACAACACAGTCAGTATTTTGTAACCAAGCCTAAGCCTGGCCACTAAAACATCATCAGTACTTGTAACCAAGCCAAAGCCTGGCCATTTACAACATCAGTCAGTACTTGTAACCAACCCTAAGCCGGGCCCAAACTACAACATCAGTCAGTACTTGTAACCAAGCCTAAGCCTGGCCACTACAACATCAGTCAGTACTTGTAACCAAGCCTAAGCCTGGCCACTACAACATCACTCAGTACTTGTAACCAAGCCAAAGCCTGGCCACTACAACATCAGTCAGTATTGTAACCAAGCCTAAGCCGGGCCCACTACAACATCGTCAGTACTTGTAACCAAGCCTAAGCCTGGCCACTACAACTTCGGGTCATTTACTTGTAACCAAGCCTAAGCCTGGCCACTACAACATCAGCAGTACTTGTAACCAAGCCTAAGCCTGGCCACTACAAATCGTCAGTACTTGTAACCAAAGCCTAAGTCTGGCTACTACAACATCAGTCAGTTACTTGTAACCAAGCCTAAGCCTGGCCATTTACAACTCAGTCATTTACTTGAAACCCAAGCCTAACCCTGGCTAACTACAACATCATCAGTATTGTAACCAAGCCTAAGCCTGGCCACTACAACATCAGACAGTACTTGTAACCAAGCCTAAGCCTGGCCACTAAAACATCTGTCGGGTACTTGTAACCAGCCTAAACCTGGCCACTACAACATCAGTCAGTACTTGTAACCAAGCCAAGCCTGGCCACTACAACATCAGTCAGTACTTGTAACAAGCCTAAGCCTGGCCACTACAAATCAGTCAGTACTTGAAACCCAAGCCTAAGTCTGGCCACAACAACATCAGTCAGTACTTGTAACCAAGCCTAGTCTGGCCAAAACCCACATCAGTCAGTACTTGAAACCAAGCCTAAGCCTGGCCACTACAACATCAGTCAGTCTTGTACCAAGCCTAGGCCTGGTCACTAAACATCAGTCAGCATTTGTAACCAAGCCAAAAGTCTGGCCACAACAACATCAGTCAGTACTTGTAACCAAGCCTAAGCCTGGCCACTACAACATCAGTCAGTACTTTTTAACCAAGCCTAAGCCTGGCCACTACAACATCAGTCAGTACTTGTAACCAAGCCTAGCCTGGCCACTACAACATCAGTCAGTACTTGTAACCAAGCCTAAGCCTGGCCACTACAACATCAGTCAGTAACTTGTAACCAACCCTAAGCCTAGCCACTACAACATCAGTCAGTACTTTAACCAAGCCTAAGCCGGCCACTACATCTTCATTTCAGTACTTGTAACCAAGCCTAACCCTGGCCACAAACAATCAGTCGGGTACTTGTAAACAAGCCTAAGCCTGGCCCCCAACAACATCATTTCAGTACTTGAAACCAAGCCTAAGCCTGGCCACTAAACATGTCAGTCTTGTAACCAAGCCTAAGCTGGTCACTACAACATCAGTCAGTACTTGTAACCAGCCTAAGCCTGGCCACTACAACATCAGTCAGTACTTGTAACCAAGCCTAAGCCTGGTCACTACAACATCAGTCAGTACTTGTAACCAAGCCTAACCCTGGCCACTACAACATCAGTCAGTACTTGTAACCAAGCCTAAGCCTGCCACTACAACATCAGCAGTACTTGTAACCAAGCCTAAGCCTGGCCACTACAACATCAGTCAGTTACTTGTAACCAAGCCAAAGCCTGGCCACTACAACATCAGTCAGTTCTTGTAACCAAGCCTAAACCTGGCCACTACAATTGTCAGTATTGTAACCAAGCCTAAGCCTGGTCACTAAAATACATCAGTCAGTACTTGTAACCAAGCCTAGCCTGGCCACTACAACATCAGTCAGTACTTGTAACCAACCCTAAGCCTGGCCACTACAACATCAGCCAGTACTTGTAAACAAGCCTAAGCTGGCCACTACAACATCAGTCAGTATTTTGTAACCAAGCCTAAGCCTGGCCACTACAACATCAGTCAGTACTTGTAACCAAGCCAAAGCCTAAACACTACAACATCAGTCAGTATTGTAACCAAGCCTAAGCCTGGCCACTACAACTCAGTCAGTACTTGTAACCAAGCCTAAGCCTGGCCACTACAACATCAGTCAGTACTTGTAACCAAGTCTAAGCTGGCCACTAAACTCAGTCAGTACTTGTAATCAAGCCTAACCCTGGCCACTAAAAACACAGTCAGTATTTGTAACCAAGTCTAAGCCGGGCCCACTACAACATCGTCAGTACTTGTAATAAAGGGCCTAAGCCTGGCCACTACAACATCGGGTCAGTACTGGTAACCAAGCCAAAGGGCCTGGCCACTACAACATCAGTCGTACTTGAAAACCAAGTCTAAGCCTGACCACTACAACATCAGCCAGTCTTGTAACCAAGCCTAGCCTGGCCACTACAAACATCAGTCAGTACTTGTAACCAAGCCCTAAGCCTGGCCACTAACAACATCAGTCAGTATTGTAACCAAGCCTAAGCCCTGACCACTACAAACATCCCCAGTACTTGTAACCAAGCCTAAGTTGGCCACTACAAACATCAGTCAGTACTTGTAACCAAGCCTAAGCCTGGCCACTACAACATCAGTCAGTACTTGAAACCAAGCCAAAGCCTGGCACTACAACATCAGTCAGTACTGTAACCAAGCCTAAGCCTTGCCACAACAACATCAGTCAGTACTTGTAACCAAGCCTAAGCCTGGCCACTACAACATCAGTCAGTACTTGTAACCAAGCCTAAGCCTTGCCACAACAACATCAGTCAGTACTTGTAACCAAGCCTAAGCCTGGCCACTACAACATCAGTCAGTGTTCACATTGCAAGTTGCTCCATAAACATACTTATCTACGTTCATGTTATCATAGTGGGTTATAGATCTACTCAGGCTTCTAACTGCATTCCTATAACAATCATTTTCATTATTTACTTCTCTCCTAATATTATTCATAATGCTAGACACACATATACCAAGTACAGTAATCCAGAAAAAAATAATAATAATTTTGGGGGACCCTCAACTACAAATGAAAAACAAACACAAAAACTATAAATACAAAACCTCAAAAACTACAAATAAAAATCAAATACGATCCTTCACTTATAAATTTATTCCAATTACGAAAGTTAAAGCATTTTACTGCAAATTTTATGAAATATCGTGAAAATTAAATTGTAGTAATATTCTTACTCACCGATGCCTCAGTTTCTAATAAATTTATAAGAAAAATAAAGAAATTTAATTTATGGCAGCTCAAATTAATGTTTCTAATATGACTACAGTGGTGGAACGTTACTCATATTTAATATTCTGTATTGTACTGGTAGTCTGGTGCTGACACAGACACGTCACTGCTACACAACACTAGTCACTTCCTGGTGCTGACACAGACACGTCACTGCTACACAACACTAGTCACTTCCTGGTGCTGACACAGACACGTCACTGCTACACAACACTAGTCACTTCCTGGTGCTAACACAGACACGTCACTGCTACACAACACTAGTCACTTCCTGGTGCTGACACAGACACGTCACTGCTACACAACACTAGTCACTTCCTGGTGCTGACACAGACACGTCACTGCTACACACACTTTGTCAAATTCCTGGTGCTAACACAGACACGTCACCTACACAACACTAGCCACTTCCTGGGGCTGACACAGACACGTCACTGCCTACACAACACTAGTCACTTCCTGGTGCTGACACAGACACGTCACGCTACACAACACTAAATCACTTCCCGGTGCTAACACGACACGTCACTGCTACACAACACTAGTCACTTCCTGGTGCTGACACAGACACGTCACTGCTACACAAAAACTAGTCACTTCCTGGTGTAAACAGACCGTCACTGCTACACAACACTAGTCACTTCCTGGTGCTGACACAGACACGTTTACTACTACACAACACTAGTCACTTCCCGGTGCTGACACAGACACGTTTACTGCTACACAACACTAGTCACTTCCTGGTGCTAACACAGGGCACGTCACTGCTACACAACATGTCACATCCTGGTGCTGAACAGACACGTCATGCTACACAACACTAGTCACTTCCCGGGCTAACACGACACGTCACTGCTACACAACACTAGTCACTTCCTGGTGCTGACACAGACACGTCACTACTACACAACACTAGTCACTTTCCCGGTTGCTGACACAGACACGTCACTGCTCACAAAAACTAGTCACTTCCCGGTGCTAACACAGACACGTCACTGCTACACAAAAACTTGTCCTTCCTGGTGCTGACACAGACACGTCACTGCCCACACAACCACTAGTCACTTTCCCGGTGCTGACACAGACACGTCACTGCTTCACAACACTAGTCACTTCCTGGTGCTGACAAAAGACACGTCACTGCTACATAACACTAGCACTTCCTGGTGCTGACACAGACACGTCACTGCTACACAACACTAAATCACTTCTGGTGCTGACACCCGGGCACGTCACTGTCTACACAACACTAGTCATTCCTGGTGCTGACACAGACACGTCACTGCTACACAACACTAGTCACTTCTGGTGCTAACACAGACACGTCAAATGCACACAACACTAGTCATTTCTTGGTGCTGACACAGACACGTCACTGCTACACTACACTAGTCACTTCCTGGTGCGATAACAGACACGTCACTGCTACACAACACTAGTCACTTCCTGGTGCTGACACAGACACGTCACTGCTACACAACACTAGTCACTTCCTGGTGCTGACACAGACACGTCACTGCTACACAACACTAGTCACTTCCTGGTGCTAACACAGACACGTCACTGCTACACAACACTAGTCACTTCCTGGTGCTGACACAGACACGTCACTGCTACACAACACTAGTCACTTCCTGGTGCTGACACAGACACGTCACTGCTACACAACACTAGTCACTTCCTGGTGCTGACACAGACACGTCACTGCTACACAACACTAGTCACTTCCTGGTGCTGACACAGACACGCACTTTCTACACAAAAAACTAGTCACTTCCTGGTGCTGACACAGACACGTCACTGCTCACAACACTAGTACTTCCTGGTGCTGACACAGACACGTCACTGCTACACAACACTAGTCACTTCCTGGTGCGGACACAGACCGTCACTGTAAAACAACACTAGTCACTTCCTGATGCTGACAAAAGACACGTCACTGCTACTTTAACATAGTCACTTCTGGTGGGTGACCACATCGTCATGCTACACAACACTAGTCACTTCCCGGTGCTGACACAGACACGTCACTTTCTGCCCCAACATAGTCACTTCCTGGTGCTAACACAGACACGTCACTGCTTAAAAACACTAGTCACTTCCTGGTGCTGACACAGACACGTCACTGCTACACAACACTAGTCACTTCCTGGTGCTGACCAGACCCCGTCACTGCTACACAACCCCAGTCACTTCCTGGTGTGACACAGACACGTCAATGCTACATAACTCTGTCACTTCCTGGTGCTGGGAAACAGTCCGCTACACCCACTAGTACTTCCTGTGCCAACCAGACACGTCACTGGTACACCACTGAGTCACTTCCGTGCAAGCCTATCTCTAAAAACTAGTCACTTCCTGTGCTTACACAGCCGTCACCCTTTCACAACACTAGTCACTTCCTGGTGTGACACAGACACGTCATCTGCTACACAACACTAGGTCTTCCTGGTGCAACACTGACGTCACTGCACACAACATAGTACTTCCTGGTTGCTAACACAGACCGTCACTGACCACAAAAGTCATTCCCGGTGGACACAGAACGTCTGCTACACAACATAGTCACTCCGGCCCGGAGTCACTGCAACACTAGACTTTGGTGCTGCAGAGTCACGCTAAAACCTAGTCATTCCGTGCTGAACAGCATCATCTCCAACTAGTTTTTGTGGAAAGAACCCAGCTACACAAACAGTCCTTCCTGGGCTAACCAGAAGCACGCCCGTCCTGGGGACAAGGACACGCAAAGCTCATAAACTGCACTCGGGCGCCCCCCCCCCGACCCCCCTAGCACTCCGGTGCTGAAACGTATAAAACATGCACTTCTGGTGGGACCGGGGTCGTTATCCTATATTCCTGTTGGGGACAACGCACTGCTACACAAAACTAGTCACTTCGGCGGACACAGACACGTCACTGCTCACAACACTAGTCACTTCCTGGCTGACAGCACGTCACTGCTACTAACCTAGCACTTCTGGTGTGACACAGGGGCACGTCACTGCTACACACTAGTCACTTCTGGGTGAACTGGACCGTCACTGCTGCACAACCTAGTCACTTCCTGGTGCTACACAGACACGTCACTGCTACATAACTAGTATCTGGTGCTGAAAGACACGTCACTGCTAAAACATAGTACTTCCTGGTGTGACACAGACCACGTTCAACTGCTACACCAACCTAGTCATTCCTGGTGCTGACCCAAGAACCCTCACTGCTACATAACACTAGTCACTTCCTGGTTGTGAGACAGACACGTCAATTACAAACACTAGTCACTTCCTGTGTAACACGGACACGTTTACTGCTACACAACACTAGTCACTTCCTGGTGCTAACACAGACACGTCACTGCTACACAACACTAGTCACTTCCTGGTGCTGACACAGACACGTCACTGCTACACAACACTAGTCACTTCCTGGTGCTGACACAGACACGTCCATGCTAAACAACACTAGTCCCCTTCCTGGTGCTAACACAGAAAGTCACTGCTACACAACACTAGTCACCTCCTGGTGCTAAACAGACACGTCACTACACAACACTAGTCACTTCCTGGTGCTGACACAGACACGTCAACTGCTACACAACACTAGTCACTTCCTGGTCTAAAACAGACACGTCACTGCTACACAACACTAGTCACTTCCTGGTGTGACACAGCACGTCACTGCTTTCACAACACTAGTCACTTCCTGGTGCTGACACAGAAACCCTCACTGCTACAACACTAGTCACTTCCTGGTGGTTTAAAAAGACACGTCCACTGCTACACAACACTAGTCACTTCCTGTGTGCTAACACAGACACGTCACTGTACACAACACTAGTCACTTCCTGGTGCTGGGCACAGACCGTCACTGCTACAAAAAACTAGTCACTTCCTGGTGCTGACACAGACACGTCACTGCTACACAACACTAGTCACTTCCTGGTGCTGACACAGACACGTCACTGTAACAACACTAGTCACTTCCTGATGCTGACACAGGGCACGTCACTGCTACATAAAAACTAGTCACTTCCTGGTGCTGACACAGACACGTCATGCTAAAACAAACACTAGTCACTTCCTGGTGCTGACACAGAACGTCCCCTGCTCACAACACTAGTCACTTCCTGGTGCTAACCAGACACGTCACTGCTACACAACACTAGTCACTTCCTGGTGCTGACACAGACACGTCACTGCTACACAACACTAGTCACTTCCTGGTGCTGACACAGACACGTCACTGCTACACAACACTAGTCACTTCCTGGTGCTGACACAGACACGTCCTGCTACAAAAACTAGTCACTTCCTGGTGCTGACACAGCACGTCCCCTTCTACCAACACTAGTCACTTCCTGGTGCTGACACAGACACGTCACGGGTACACAACCTAGTCACTTCCCGGTTTCTGACACAGACACGTCACTGCTACACAACACTAGTCACTCCTGGTGCTGACACAGCACGTCACTGCTACATAACACTAGTCAATTCCTGGTGCTGGGCACAGACACGTCACTGCTACACAACACTAGTCACTTCCTGGTGCTGACACAGACCCCGTCACTGCTAACAACACTAGTCACTTCCTGGTGCTAACCAGAACACGTCACTGCTACAAACTAAGTCACTTCCTGTGCTGAACAGACACGTCACTGCTACACAAAACTAGTCACTTCCTGGTGTAACACAGACACGTCACTGGTACACAACCTAGTCACTTCCTGGTGCTGACACAGACACGTCACTGTACAAACACTAGTCACTTCCTGGTGCTGACACAGACACGTCATGCTACACAACATAGTCACTTCCTGGTGCTGACACAGGACCACGTCACTGCTACACATCACTAGTCATTCCTGGTGCTAACAAGACACGTCACTGCTACACAACACTAGTCACTTCCTGGGGCTGACACAGCACGTCATTTCTACATAACATTTGTCACTTCCCGGTGCTGACACAGACAAGTCACTGCTACATCAACACTAGTCACTTCCTGGGGCTGACACAAGCGTCACGGTTTTCAACACTAGTCACTTCCTGGTGCTAACACAGACACGTCCCTGGTACACAACACTAGTCACTTCCTGATGTTGACACAGACACGTCACTGCTACACAACACTAGTCACTTCCTGGTGCTGACACAGACACGTCACTGCTACACAACACTAGTCACTTCCTGGTGCTGACACAGACACGTCACTGCTACCAACACTAGTCACTTCCTGGTGTGTACACAACACGTCACTGCTACAAACACTAGTCACTTCCTGGTGCTGACACAGAACACGTCACTGCTACACAACACTAGTCATTCCCGGTGCGACAAGACACGTCACTGCTACACAACACTAGTCACTTTCCCGGTGCTAACAGACACGTCACTGCTACACAACACTAGTCACTTCCTGGTGCTGACACAGACACGTCACTGCTACACAACACTAGTCACTTCCTGGTGCTACACAGACACGTCACTGCTACAACACTAGTCACTTCCCGGTGCTAACACAGACACGTCACGTACACAACACTAGTCCACTTCCTGGTGCTAACACAGAACGTCACTGCTACACAACACTAGTCACTTCCTGGTGCTGACACAGACACGTCACTGCTACTACAACATAGTCACTTCCTGGTGCTGACACAGACACGTCACTGCTAATACAACACTAGTCACTTCCTGGTGCTGACACAGACCCCGTCACTGCTACCAAAAATAGTCACTTCCTGGTGCTGAACAGACACGTCAAATGCTACACAACACTGTCACTTCCTGTGCCCAACACAGACACGTCACTGCTACATCACTTTGTCACTTCCTGGTGCTGACACAGACACGTCACCCGCTACACAACACTAGTCATCTTTGGTGCTACACAGACACGTCACTGTACACAACCTAGTCACTTCCTGGTGCTACAGGGCACGTCACTGCTACATAACACTAGTCACTTCCTGGTGCTGACACAGACACGTCACTGCTACACAACACTTTGTCCTTCGGTTTCTACACAGACAGTCACTGCCTACACAATCACTAGTCACTTCCCGGTGCTACACAGACACGTCACTGCTACACAAACATAGTCACTTCCTGGTGCTGACACAGACACGTCACTGCTACACAACACTAGTCACTTCCTGGTGCTACAAGACACCGTCACTGCCTAACAAACTAGTCACTTGCTGGTGCTGACACAGACACGTCACTGCCTACACAACACTAGTCACTTCCTGTGTCTAACAGACAGTCCTGGTACACAACACTAGTCACTTCCTGGTGTGACACAGACACGTCACTGCTACAAACACTAGTCACTTCCTGGGCTGACACAGACACGTCACTGCTACACAACTAGTCACTTCCTGGTGCTGACACAGACCGTCCTGCTACACAACACTAGTCACTTCCTGGTGTAAAACAGACACGTCACTGCCTACACAACACTAGTCACTTCCTGGTGCTGACACAGACACGTCACTGCTACACAACACTAGTACTTCCTGGTGCTAACACCGACACGTTTACCCGCTAAAAACAACACTAGTCAAATTCCTGGTTTTCTAAACACAGACCGTCACTGCTACACAACACTTGTCCTTCCTGGTGCTGACACCGACAACGTCACTGCTACACAAACACTACGTCCACTTCTGGTGCTAACACAGACACGTCACTGCTACACAACACTAGTCACTTCCTGGGAGTAACACAGACACGTCCCTGGTACACAACATTAGTCACTTTGGTGCTTGGGCCAGACACGTCACTGGTACACAACACTAGTCACTTCCTGTGTGACACAGACACGTCCCCTGTACATAACACTTTGTCACTTCCTGGTGCTGACACAGACACGTCACTGCTACACAACACTAGTCACTTCCTGGTTGACACAGACACGTCACCTGCTACACAACACTAGTCACTTTCCTGGTTTCTGACACAGACACGTCACTGCTACACAACTTAGTACTTCCTGTTGCTGACACAGACACGTCACTGCTACAAACATTAGTCACTTCTGGTGCTGACACAGACAAAGTACACTGCTAACAACACTAGTCACTTCCTGGTGCTAACACAGACACGTCACTGGTACACAACACTGTCACTTCCTGGTGCTGAACCCCCAGCACGTCACTGTACATAACACTAGGGCACTTCCTGTGGGGCTGACACAGACACGTCCCTGCTACACAACCTTTTGTCATTCTGGGTGCTGACACAGAAAACCGTCACTGCTACACAACACTAGTCACTTCCTGTGCTAAAAAGACACGTCACTGCTACACACACTAGTCACTTCCTGGGCTAACACAGACCGTCACTGCTTTAAAACAACACTAGTCACTTCCTGGTGCTAAAAACAGACACGTCACTGCTACACAACACTAGTCCACTTCCTGGTGCTACACGACACGTCACTGCTACACAACTTTGTCACTTCCTGGTGCATACACAGACACGTCACTGCTAACAACACTAGTCACTTCCTGGTGCTAACACAGACACGTCACTGCTACATAACATAGTCACTTCCCGGTGCTAACACAGACACGTCATGCTAACACAACATTTGTCACTTCCTGGTGCTGACAACAGACCGTCACTGCTACACAACACTAGTCACTTCCTGGTGCACACAAAGACACGTCATGCTACACACAACACTTCCCTTTTTTTTTGCTACAATGAACGGGAACAGAAGTTTTAAAAATAAAATTTCGGAAATAAACAGCCCCAAAAGTAACTGTTTATTAACCCAAAAATATTTTTCCAATAAATTGCTATTCCTTTTTCCAGGTTGCAAAATAAACTGTTTGGATGGAAAAAATACATTTCCTCCATTGTATTACTGGTTTTTTAAAAAAAAGTTGTAAACTATTTATTTTCCGGTGTTTCAATTAATATGCATTACAATCTAAATATTCCCGGTGTGCACACATGCCAAACATTAAGGGCCTTGGGACAGACGCACTGTAAACAAGAGAACACAGGAAGCTCGGGGGGATAATATTACTAGAAGTCAAAAAATCTGCTTATTAAGCATAGTCTTTTGGTTGCTGAAAGAAGAGAAATCAAGTACTTTCCTGGGTTTACAGGGTTAATGTAGGGGAATGGACCACTAAGATATTTTCCATTATAAGTTGTTAAAAAATTTGATTTTGGTCATTAATTCCAAACTTAATTTCCCCAATCCGTGGCAATGGTTGTCCTGACATACCTAATGGTATACTGGAGGGATTCCGGGTAACGCCCCGCGGCCTACCAAAAGGGATCCGGTGGTCAGGGGTCGTGGAAAACCTGGCCTTGGGGGGGGCAGAGTCAAAAGAGCCACGGCCCGGGCTGGGAGTGCTTTGGATTTGGTGGAGGGGTCTCTGAAGGAACCAGGTTGGGTAACAAGGGAGGGGCCCCCAAATCGTTTGGGAGACGAAGGTTCGGGTTTTTGGGGTATGGGGGGCCCCTAACGCTGTTGGGGGAAAAGTTTGCCTCCACTACAACCTACATTTCACGCCAGTACTAAAGGACTGATTTACTCTGTCCAGTTTCGTGGGGCAAGCCAGAGGCTTATTGGTCTTCCCAGCTTGGTGGATTAACGTCTTGGCAAACATTTGTTGTTTCTATTTTCATGGGTCACCCGAAAGGCAAGTTTATCGAAGCCACAGCATTTACCTGTGGAAGAACTTAAAAAGGTTTGGGGTCAACGCCCTGAGGGGGCTGCCAGGCCCCTGGTGGAAACACCCTATAAGGTGTGCGGGGGAGGCAGCCAAACCAGTCGGCCCCCGATGATCAGGATGATTTAGGTGTTGTGCGGCAGCTTGAAGACTCCCAGGGGTTTTTGGTAATCCCTTTGTGGGGGGAGGCAGTTGAAGTTGGGCCCCTGACATTATTTTTGGTTTTAAGTGAGTGACACCCTGTTTTCTTGGGGGGGGATGGGGATCGTCTCCCAAGTCTTTTGTTTCGTAGTGAGTGTTTTTTCTGTGAAGTTCGGTAAGTCCCTTAGGATTTTCCGGTGTTTTTAATCAGTATTTCCTTGGGTTTCCCAGGGAATACGGTTTAAAAACCCCTCAAGCGCCCCCAGAAATTTGAGGTGTTTTATCCCCCGTTATGCGCGCCGTGAAAGTTCTTGTTTTTTCTAGGTCGGAAATTTTTTCCCTGCGAAAGGTGTTTTGTGTGCAAAAATATTCCAGCAAATAAAAAAAATAAGTGCCCTAAAGAGTGTCATTGGGTTGGCCTCCTAGTTTTTTAAGGTTCCATTATCTACCGCCCTTTTTTTAGAGATGCGATTGATACATGTTATGGTTTTGAAGGTAGACCCTGACATAATACCCCCGGGTCTTTGTTTTTTTTTCGTCTTTTTTGTGGCCAGAATTTGTTTTGTAAATCTGTGAAGATTTAATTTCCCCATGTTTACCATTTTTCTGAGTAATTGAAATTTTCTCGTTGAACTTATATTGTTTTCTGCGCCACTGAAAGTTTTGGTTGATGTCCGCCCCGGGGCTTGCAGTGTCGCAATGGAAAAACTGTCGCAGATTCGGGGGTCATCCCCAAATAAATTGTGTGTCAGATTATTGAAAAAATTTTAAGAGTAATTTTTAAAACCATATCAATAGTTTTTATATCTAGAAAATTTCCGGGGTCACTTCCAAGGTCATGCCCCCCCGGCCCCGGGGGTTTCGCCCCAATCGATTTAAACTGTTAGTGGCCACCGGCAGTAAAATTGAAAACAGTCGGCTGATGAAGATGTTTTGTGGAAGCTTGGTTTCCCTTCTTGAACCAGCTAAGCGTTCGTTGGTGTTGAAGAGTCGTGGCCTTTCCTTTACTGGTTTTTCATTTACTCATTTGTCTCTTCTTTTTTGGGGGTTTTTGCATTTTGCCAATCCCCTTGTATTCATAAGCAATTTAAAACGGTCCAAGTTTGGGACCAGTCCCCCATGTCTTCTTTTGGGGTAGTTTTGATGTATCTTGCCACCGTTCTGAAGAGTACAGTTCTAGGGACTTCAAGTGTTCCAATAATTAAGGTATTTGACTGGGTTTATGTAAGCTGTGAAGGTTCTATGAAATTTTTCCACAACAGTATTCCAGCCTAGAGAGAACGAGTGATCTGAAGAGTATCCTCGTTGGCTTACGAAAGCTCTAGTTTTCCAACCTATCACTGGTTAATGTTCTTAGAATATTTGTGGCACTATATGTAATTGAGTGCACCTTTTCCAGCAAGTCAGAAGCAGAAATGAGCTCCTGGTGTGTCTGAAACATATACTCAGCTGAGTGTGCCTCTCGGAAACTGGCACAGCTTATCATGGCTCAGAGTAGCTGAGTCGCTAAACAAGTAACAAGTAATTCTCATTAAGATCGCGTATCACAACTTAACCAGATGTTAACTGTCAAACTGGCAGACTTTACTTGTCTGAGTTTTGCTGATAATGTCCTGTGAAGTGCTAACGATACATTAGGAAGAAGGATGGGATTAGTTTTGATAACCAAATTATAGTGATAGTGTATATAGTCAAATATACCGTTTACGCATATACAAAAAGAGGTGAAAAGGAAAGAGGCTGTCCCAGCTTACGCCTTTTTTTTATACAGCCTTTATACTGCTAGAAGCAAAGTGTAAAAGTGGGTATGGTGTAAAGGGAAGGGGGTTTATAGTGTAAATATAGTATGTAATAATAAGAACACTGCGCAACCCCATTGGCAATGTGGTCCCCATAATTGGGTTGAGAAAACTAGGTTTTAGGGGGTTTTGTGGGTTTAAAAGCACCCTGCAACACTACTTTGTCAGTATAAAAGGTTTTTTCTATGTTTGGTTCACATTATCGAAGCTATAAAAGTGAGCACCCGAGACTGGGGGGGTGACCCAGTTTATTACCTCCTTTCGGGGTGGGTGTGGCCTCTATCTTCATTTTCCCTACTTTGCTGTTCTCAGTATTTCGAGGGGAAAAAACCCTGTAAATGGCGTGAAACGTTTAAAAAACATGTAAAAACCCTTGATATGTATCCTAGTATCCCCCTGAGGACTCCTGTTATTTTATTTTTCTATGAAAAGAATTTATTTGTCTTTTTTTTTGATTACCAAAAGTTTTTTTAAATTCGATTTTTTTCCCAGAATTTTAATGACAAAAAATGACATTTGGTTTTAATGTACAACAAAAGAGGCACAGTCCCGGAGTGTGTTTTTGAAAAATGGTCCAAGTCGGACGAAAAGTGTCGTAATTTTTTCTTTTTTTGTGCGGGTTATTTGTGTATGGTTAATATACGCCCATCTTAGTGAAAAAAAGTTTATTGCAGTTTTTTAATGTAACATTTAGAATCAAATAAGACTGAGCGTTCAGTAAAAATTGAATTTGGGGACAGTGGTTTCCCTTTTAAAAAAATATAAATACTTTAAAAAATTTAGTGATATTAAAAAAAAAAAAAAAGGTTTGCACTGTGAAAAGGTCAAAATTTTGGGGGAAAGTTTTTGTTATTTTTCCAGTGAGGGAAATGTTTTCCCTCCCAACAGAAACTTTTGTGGGTTTTAAAATAATTCCCCTTGTTTGTAACAAATTGCATTAAATGAAAGGTAAAAATAGATATTTTGACTAAACTCTCAAAAAAAAATTTGTTATTGTTCTTTTTAGATTTGTTGTAAAAATAATATATTAAGGTTACCAGCCTTTAAAAACGTTACTATGGGTGTGGGGGTGAGCCCCCGCACACCCAGTTTTCGGGGGTTTGTGCGGGTGAAAAAACCGAAACCCCAGTTTTTTGGGTGTGGGGGTGAGCACTGCACCCCCAGTTATTTGGGTGTCTGGGTGAGAACAGCCACCAAGTATATTTGGGTGTGTGGGGGCACTGCCCCCCAGTTTTTTGGGTGTGCTGGGTGGCATCCACCCCAGAAATTTTTCTGGGTGTGTGGGGGGAGCCCCGCACACCGTATTACTGGGTGTGCGGGTGTGCTGGGTGAGCACTGCACCCCCTATATTCTGGGTGGTGGGTGAGAGACCCCCAGTATATTTGGGTGTTGGGGGGGGAACCGCACACCAGTATATCTGGGTGTGTGGGGGGCCCCAGCAACCCGTATTCTGGGTGTGTGGGTGAGACGACACCCAGTATTTTTGGGTGTCTGGGTGAAAAACCCCCACCCAGAAAATTTATGGGTGTGCTGGGTGATCATGAAACCCCCCAGTATATTCGGGGTGTGCGGGTGAGAACGCCCCCCCAGTATATTTGGTGTGTGGGTGAGCCCAGCACACCCAGTTTTTTCTGGGTGTGCTAGGTGAGCACCCCCACCCTTATTTGGGTTGTGGGTGGAACGCCCCCAGTATTTTGGGTGGTGGTGGCCCCGCCCCCCGTATATTTGGGTGTGGGGGGGAGACCGAAAACCCCAGTTATTCGGGTTTTTGGCTGGGTGAGCCCTGCAACCCGTATTTTTGGGTGTGGGGTGGCACCGCAAACCCGTTATTGGGGTGTGGGGTTGAGAGCAAGTTTTTCTGGGTTGCTGCGTGATCATCGCACCCCGTATATTTGGGTTTTGTGGGTAGCACGCACACCCCATATTTCTGGGGTGTGGGTGGCCAGCACCCAGTATATTTGGGTGTGCTGGGTGAGCACCCCCCACACCCGTTATTCTGGGTGGCTGGGTGGAACGCAACCCAGTATTTTCGGGGTTTGTGCTGGGTGAGCCTCCCCACCAATTTTATTTGGTTGGGGGGGTCCCACTGCACCCCAGTTTTTTTGGGGTTTGTGGGGTGAGAAACCGCCCCCAGTATATTGGGTGTGCTGGGGAGCACGACACCAGTTATTTGGGTGTGTGGGTGAGCCCGCACCCCCAGTTATTTTGGGGGTGCTGGGTGATCATCGCCCCCCAGTAATTTTTGGGTGCTGGGTGACACCGCCCCCCCCAGTAATTTGGGTTGTGGGTGAGAAGCCCCCCCAGTATATTTGGGTTTGGGGGTGAGCACGCCCCCCAGTATATTTAGGTGTGTGGGTTGGACGCCACCCAGATATTCTGGGTGGGGGTGGCACCGAACCCCGATATTCTGGGTGTGCTGGGTTGGAACCGCAACCATATTTTTGGGGTTTGGCTGGGTTGAGAACCGCCCCCCCAGTATTTTGGGTGGGGGGTTTGGAACCGCCACCGTTATTTGGGTGTGCTGGGTGAAAACCCCCACCCCCAGTTATTTGGGTGTTTGGGGGGGAAAACCGCCCCCCCCAGATTTTCTGGGTTTTTGGGGTGGAGACACCCCCAGTTATTTGGGTGTGTGGGTAGAAACCGCACCCCCAGTATATTTGGGTTGTGGGGGAAAAAGCACCCCCAGTATTTTCTGGGGTGGGGGTTTTAAAAACCCCGCCCCCAGTATATTCTGGGTGTGTGGGGGGAGAAACCGCAACCAGTTTTTATGGGGTGTGGGTGAGCCCCAAACCCCCGTTATTTGGGTGGTGGGTGAAAAACCGCCACCCATTTTATTTCTGGGTGTGTGGTGGCACCCCCAACCTTTATTTGGGTGTGTGGGGGGAAAACCCCGCACACCCAGTATATTTTGGGTGTGTGGGTGAAAAAACCGAAACCCCCGTTTTTTGGGTGTGTGGGTGAAAACGCACCCCCGTTATTTTTCTGGGGTGGGAAAAACCCGCCCCCCAGTAATTTGGGTGTGCTGGGTAAGAACGACACCCATATATTCTGTGTGGCTGGGTGAAAACCCGCAACCCAGTATATTCTGGGTGTTTGGGTGAGAACCGCACACCATTATTTGGGTGTGGGGGTGGCCTGCAAAGTATTTTTGGGTGGGGGATGAGCATGCAACCAGTATTTTGGGGTGGGGGTGGTGGCACCCCCCCCAGTATAAGGGGGTTGTGTGGTGGCACTGCACACCGATTTCTGGGTGTGCTGGGTGAGAGACACCAGTATTTTTGGGGTGGGGGTGGAGAACCCGCACACCCGTTATTCTGGGTGTGCGGGTGAGCCCAGCCCCCCGTTATTCTGGGTGTGTAGGTGAGCCCGCACACCCGTATATTCTGGGTGTGCTGGGTGAAAACCGCCCCACCAGTATATTCTGGGTCTGTGTGGGTGATCATCGCACCCCAGTATATTCGGGTGTGCTGGGTGGAAAACCGCACACCCAGTATATTCGGGTGTGCTGGGGGGCCCCAGCCACCCAGTTTTTTCTGGGTGTGTAGGTGAGACGCAACCCAGTTTATTCGGGTGTGCGGGTTTTGAGAACCGCACACCCAGTTATTTGGGGTGTGGGTGAGACACACACCCAGTATTTTTGGGGTTTTGGTGGGTGAGCACCGCACCCCAGTTATTTGGGTGTGCTGGGGAGCACGCAACCCAGTTATTTGGTTGTGCTGGGTGGCAGCCACCCAGTATATTCTGGGTTGTGCTGGGTGAAACCGACACCCGTTATTTGGGGTTGGGCGGGGGAAAACCGACACCCATATTTCGGGTGTGCTGGGTAAGAACCGCACACCCGTTTTTGGGTTTTGGGGTGGAACCGAACCAGTATATTTGGGGTGTGGGTAAGAACCCACCCAGTATTTTTCTGTGTGTGTGGGTGAGCCCCGCCCCCCTTATATTCTGGGTTGTGGGGGGGAACGCACACCGTTATTTGGGTGTGTGGGTGGCACGCACACCTGTATATTTGGGGTGTGGGGATGACACTGACCCCCGTTTTTTTGGGGGGTTGCTGGGTGAGCCCCGCACACCATATTTGGGTGTGTGGGTGTTGGGTGAGCGTGCACCCCCGTATATTTGGGTGTGCTGGGTGAGCACCGCACCCCCGTATATTCTGGGTGTGGGGGAGAACCGCCACCAGAATTCTGGGTGTGCTGGGGGAGAGCCCCGTTATTTGGGTGTGGTGGGTGGCCCCGCACACCAGTTTATTTGGGTGTGCGGGTGAGAACGCACACCCAGTATATTTGGGGTGTGGGTGTCTCGCACCCCGTTATTTGGGTGTGCTGGGTGAGCCAGACACCCAGTATTTTTGGGGTGTGGGTGAAAACCGCCACCAGTTATTTGGGGTGCGGGTGACCCCAGCACCCCCCGTATATTTGGGTGTGCTGGGTGGACCGACCCCCAGTTTATTTGGGGGTTTTTTGGGGGTGAGCACCCACCCCCCAGTTTTCTGGGTGTGGGGGGGCACCGCACACCCAGTATATTTGGGTGTGCTGGGTGAGAACCGCACCCCAGTATTTTGGGTGTGCGGGTGTCATCGCACACCCAGTTTTCTGGGTTGTGGGTGAGCAAGAAACCCCCAGAAATTTTGGGTGTGTGGGTGAGCCAGCACACCCAGTTTTATTTTGGGTGTGCTGGGTGGCCCGCCCCCCAGTAATTCTGGGTGTGCTGGGTGAGAAACGCAACCCGTAATTTGGGTTGTTGGTGAGCTGCAACCAGTATTTTCTGGGTTTTGGGGTGGGGAGCATACACCAGTATATTCTGGGTGTGTGGGTGAAAAACCGCAACCGTATTTTTGGGGGTGTGCTGGGTGAGAACCCGCACCCCCGTATTTTTGGGTGTGTGGTAAAAACGAAACCCCCGTATTTTGGGTTGTGGGTGAGCACCGACACCGATTTCGGGTGTGCTGGTAAGACGCACACCCAGTATTTTCGGGGGTGTGTGGTGAGCCCGCCCCCCCCGTTATTCTGGGTGTGCTGGGGAGACCGCAACCGTATATTTGGGTGTGCTGGGTGGCACGCACACTTTATATTCGGGTGTGGGGGGTAAAAACCGCCCACCAGTATTTTCGGGGTGTGGGTGAAAAACCCCACACCTTATTTTGGGTTGTGGGTGAGAACCCCACCCCCATAATTCTGGGTGTGTGGGTGAAAAAGCACACCCAGTTTTTCTGGGTGTTGGGGAAACGCACCCCCAGTATATTCTGGGTGTGTGGGTGAGACGCAACCAGTTTTTTGGGTGTGCTGGGGGACGCACACCCAGTATTTTCTGGGGGGTGGGGGTGAGCCCCGCACCCCGTATATTCTGGGTGTGTGGGGTGGGGGGTGAGCACCGCACACCCAGTATATTCTGGGTGTGCTGGGTGAGACCGCACACCCAGTATATTCTGGGTGTGCTGGGTGAGAACCGCACACCCAGTATATTCTGGGTGTGCTGGGTGAGCACCGCACACCCAGTATATTCTGGGTGTGCTGGGTGAGCACAGCACACCCAGTATATTCTGGGTGTGCTGGGTGAGAACCGCACACCCAGTATATTCTGGGTGTGCTGGGTGAGAACCGCACACCCAGTATATTCTGGGTGTGCTGGGTGAGAACCGCCCACACCCAGGTGTATTCTGGTGCGCGCGCGCGAGCGCGCGTGAGCACCGCACACCAGTATATTCTGGGTGTTTGGGTGAGAATCGCACCACCCAAGTATATTCTGGTGTTTGGGTGAGAACCGCACACCCAGTATATTCTGGGTGTGTGGGTGAGAACGCCGCACACCCAGTGTATTCGTGGGTGTGCTGGGTGAGCCACCGCACACCCTGTATATTCTGGGGTTCAGTGTAAGAACCGCACACAAGTATATTCTGGGTGTGCTGGGATGTGTGAACCGCACACCAGGGTATTCTGGGTGCTGGGTGAGAACCGCACACCCAGTATTTTCTGGGTGTGCTGGGTGAGGACCACACCCAGTGTTATTATGGGTGTGTGGGTGAGAACCGCACACCCAGTATATTCTGGGTGTGTTGGGGTGTGCCCAGCCACACCCTAGTATATTCAGGGTGTGCTGTTGTGAGAACCGCACACCCAGTGTATTCTGGGTAGTGCTGGTGACTGACCCCACACCCAGTCAATTCTGGGTGTGCTGGGTGGCGAAACCCCACACCAGTGTATTTGTGTGTGCTGGTTGAGAACCGCCACACCCAGTATATTCTGGGTGTGTGGGTGAGATCTACCCCACAACCAGTATATTCTGGTGTGCTGGGTGAGAACGCACTACTGTATATTCTGGGGGTGGTGGGTGAGCCAGCACACCCAGTATATTATTGGAGTGCTGGGTGAGCACCGCACACACAGATATTCTGGGTGTTGCCTGGGGGGCACCGACACCCGAGATATACCTCGGCGCTCGCCCCAGCTGGGTGAGAACGGGAACACCCAGTATATTCTGGGTTGGCGGGGTGATCATCGCACACCCAGTATATTCTGGGTGTGTGGGTGATCACCGGCACTACCTAGTTATTCTGGGTGTGCTGGGTGAGCACAGCACAGACCCAGTATATTCTGGGTGTGCTGGGTGAGCACCGCACACCAGTATATTCTTTTTTTTGGTGGTGTGGTGAGAACCGCACACCCAGTATATTCTGGGTGATGCTGGGTGAGCACCGCACACCCTGTATATTCTGGTGATGCGGTGTCGAGCACCGCCACACCAGTATATTAGGTGTGCTTGGGTGAGGAACCGCACACCCATTATATTGGGGTGCCCCCCCCCCTTATATTAGAGCTGGGTGAGCACCACACCCAGTATATTCTGGGTGTGCTGGTGTGAGCAACCGCACACCAGTATATTCTGGGTGTGCTGGGTGAGGGCACCGCACACCCGTGTATTCTGGGTGTGCTGGGTGAGCACGCATCACCCAGTTATTCTGGGTGTGTGGTGAGCACCGCACACCCAGTAACACGCTGTGCCCCCCCCCCTCCCTGTGCATGTGCTGAGAAACCATCCACACCAGAGCTAATCTGGGCCTCCTCCCCCCATTTTGCGGTGAGCAAACCGCCCCACACACCCCCACGACACCCCCCCCCCCCCCACCCCCCCCCCCACCCCACCCCCCTCATCCACTTATCGCCCGCCGCTGCCTCCCGCACTGGGTGAGAACCCGCAACCCAGTATATTTGGGTGTGTCTGGGTGAGAACCGCCACCCCCCATGTATATATTCGTGGTGTGGGTGAGAACCGCCACTCCAGTTATATCATGGTGTGCTGGGTGAGCACGCAACCCAGTAATATTCTGGGTGTGCTGGTTGAGCACCGCCACACCCAGTATTATTCTGGGTGTGCTGGAGTGAGTGCACCTCACACCCAGTATATTCTGGAGTGTCCTGGGTGAGCACCGCAACCCCGATATAAGGGTGTGCTAGGGTGAGCAACGCACACCCAGTATATTCTGGGTGTGCTGGGTGAGCACCACTACACCCAGTGTATTCTGGTGTGCGGGTGAGCACCGCACACCCATTATATTCTGAGGTGTCCGGAGACGAGAGATCGCACCGCACCACCCAGTTTAATCTGGGTGTGTCTTGGGTGAGAACCGCACTCCAGTATTTTCTGGTGTGCTGGGTTAGCACCGCACAACCAGTATATCGGGTGAGCTGGATGAGGCACCGCACACAAGTTATTCTGGGTGTGTGGGTGAGCACCGCATCCCGTATATTTGGGTGTGCTGGGTGAGCACTGCACACCCAGTATATTCTGGGTGTGCTGGGTGAGCACCGCACACCCAGTATATTCTGGGTGTGCTGGGTGAGCACCGCACACCCAGTATATTCTGGGTGTGCTGGGTGAGAACCGCACACCCAGTATATTCTGGGTGTGCTGGGTGAGAAACCGTCACTCCCAGTATATTCAGGGTGTGCTGAGGTGAGAACCGCACACCAGTGGATTCTGGGTGGCTGGGTGAGAGCGCCTCACCAAGTATATTCTGGGTGTGCTGGCGTGAGACGCACTCCGTATATTCTGGGTGTGCTGGGTGAGACCGCACACCCTGTATTATTGTGGGTGTGGCTGGTGAGCACCGCATACACCAGTATATTCTGGGTGTGTGGGTGAGCACCGCACACCATTATATTCTGGGTGTGCTGGTGAGCTCCTGCACACCAGTGTGTTTCTGGGTGTGCTGGGTGTGCACCGCACACCCAGTATTATTCTGGGTGTCCCTGGTGAGCACCGCACACCAGTATATTCTGGGTTTGCGGGTGAGAACCGCACTCCAGTATTTTCTGGGTGTGCTGGGTGAGCACCACACACCCAGTATATATGGTGGTGGATGAGCACCGCACACCCATTTTCTGGGATGTGCTGGGTGGGGGGGGGGGAAAAGCACCGCAAACCAGTATATCTGGGTGTGACTGGGTGTGCACCGCCACACCAGTGT
The DNA here is from genome assembly GCF_026875155.1 of Cherax quadricarinatus. NCBI lineage: Eukaryota > Metazoa > Arthropoda > Malacostraca > Decapoda > Parastacidae > Cherax > Cherax quadricarinatus. The sequence continues at coordinate 4,055 of NW_026486381.1, read as the reverse complement.
CATTATGGGTGTGCTGGGTGAGCACCGCACACCCAGATATTCTGGTTGTCCTGGGTGATCACCGCACACCCAGAATACGCAGAATTACACCAGTGCCACTTGTACCAAATTACTGTTTCCATATTGTCTATTAGAGCTCCATACCTGAGCAGTAAGATTGTGACTTTCTCAGTCCTCAGGGCACGATTAACTCCTTAAGGAGTTTGGAATTCTAAAATTCCTTAAGGAGATGGGAAATGACTCATCAGGTTAACTAGGGATACGGGGCAGCTAGTTTTTTGTTCCAGGGCTCAGTTCGACTGTTCGAAGGGTAATGCCTGCTGTTTTTGGGCACACGCCCCAGCTCTTGAGCTGGATGAGATTTTCGCCTTATAATCGGTGATACACACGTAACAACATGTACCGTATATGCCACCTTTATATCAACATTGTATCTCTTAAATCTTTTGTACCATATTATGTAATAAAATATTTCTAATGGTAAAAAAAAAAAAGATATGAAAAGATGGGGTGGTAGAGAAAGTGGAATATTCAAACGGCTTCAGGAAGAAATCCAAATATTCTTCCTTGAAGCCTTTTTATGCACTTCTCCGAGGCTATGGGTCCCACAATTTACACCAGAGGTGGACCCCATCCTATATATATATATAATATATATATATATATATATATATATATTATATATATATATATATATAATATATATATATATATAATATATATTATATATATTATATATATATATATATATATAATATATATATATTTTATATATATATACACATACATACATGTGTGTGTGTGTGTTCCTCTTGGGTCCAGTGCCATCGATCTGATCCTTGAAAAAAAAGTCTCAGACCTCCGGACGATGGAAAGCAGGATGAAAAACATTGACACACACGATGCCTTCTACCTACTCTGAGATGCTCCCCAGCCTTCAGCAGTCCAAAACTCAAGGAATATGACTCTCTCCTTAAGACCATGCTAGAGAGTGTATTGAATCTTTCCCTTGAAGATGGACAGTGGTTGCAAGCTTTACTTCCGGTCAGGCTTGGGGGGCTAGGAGTACGCACATCCTCCCAGATTGCTCTACCAGTTTTCCTGTCCTCTTCCATAGCATCAAACGAGTTGATAAGACAAATTCTTCCTGACACCCTCAGTGACTCAGCAGGAATAGAAGACCCTAGCTATGCCAGTGCCATCACCGAATGGGAGACTCTTGCTGCTCCAGCACTAAACCCTAGTGCAGCACTGGCTCACAAGCAGTCAAGCTGGGATGGCCCGATTGCTGAAAAGGTGCTTGCCAACATGCTCAGGGCTGCAACATCAGATAGGGAGATTGCCCATCTCCAGGCTGTGAGCGCACCTCACTCCGGGGACTTCCTCCAAACAGTTCCCATACACAAATAACCCGCACATAAAAGAGAGAAGCTTACAACGACGTTTCGGTCCTACTTGGACCATTGACAAAGTCACAGTGTGACTTTGTCAATGGTGACTTTGTCAATGTGACTTTGTCAATGGTCCAAGTCGGACCGAAACGTCGTCGTAAGCTTCTCTCTTTTATGTGCGGGTTATTTGTGTATCGTTCCAGTCACGGTATTGTGCCTTTTTGTTATTTATTAACAGTTCCCATATCGGCAATGGGAACGCGACTCGACCCTATGACCCTCCGTATTGCAGTGGCTCTGCGCCTTGCTGCCCCAATTCACACAGAATATACGTGTATTTGCGGCGAAGTGCAAGCAGACCAATGCAGTCTACATGGTCTTAACTGTTCCAAAACCAAGGGCTGGCATGCAAGACACAATGAGGTCAACGACATCATTAAGAGAACCCTTGCTACAGCTGGATGCCCTGCCGAGAGGAAACCCCGATCACTAGCAGCCAACAATACCCACAACCCAGCAAACCGCCGCGACGGGATCACCATCTATCCTTGGAAGAATGACAAGCTCTTAGCATGGGACTATACCTGTGTGTCCACACTGGCTGACACCTATATCCATCACAGTGTGGGGCGACAGGGAGGAGCTGCTGACCACAGGGAGGAGTACAAGATCAGCAAGTACAGGGATATTAGCCAACAGTATCAATTTTCCCGTTGGGATCAGAGCCCTTTGGGGATCATGGGGGAAAAAATGCCACACGTTTCCTTAAAGAATTGCTTTCCCAACTCATCGACACCACCAGGGACCCAAGGGCAGCCACTCCATTTTCCCAAAGCGCCTCAGCGTAGCCATCCAGAGGGAAAGGGCTTGCTGCATACTGGCTCGCGACCAGCCTCGAGGAGCTGGAGGAAATTCATGATCTTTGACACATTGTTCATTGTATTCATGTTTATGTTTTTTTTCTGTAATGTATTCTGTTTATAATAAATGTTCACATAGAATATAAAATATATAGGGGATGGTAGGAGAAGAAAATATCAAAAGATCCCGGGAGAACCTTGAGTTTTCCCTGAGGTACGTTTATTGTCTTCTCTGAGAATGAGGGTCCCCAGTCCAGCATAGAGGGTACTTACCTATATTTTTTAATAAAATATATATAAAATATATATATAATAATTATAAAATATTTATATATATAAATATATAATATAAATATATATATAATTATTTTATTATCACACTGGCCGATTCCACCAAGGGGCCCGAAAAAGAAAAACTTTCACCATCATTCACTCCATCACTGTCTTGCCAAAGGGTGCTTTACACTACATTTTTTAAAACTGCAAACATTAACACCCCTCCTTCAGAGTGCAGGCACTGTACTTCCCATCTCCAGGACTCAAGTCCGGCCCTTTGCCGCTTTCCCTGAACCCCTTCATAAATGTTACTTTGCTCACACTCCAACAGCACGTCAAGTATTAAAAACCATTTGTCTCCATTCACTCCTATCAACACGCTCACGCATGCCTGCTGGAATCCAAGCCCCTCGCACACAAAACCTCCTTTACCCCCTCCCTCCAACCTTTCCTAGCCGACCCCTACCCCGCCTTCCTTCCACTACAGACTGAACACTCTTTGAAGTCATTCCCGTTTCGCTCCATTCTCTCTACATGTCCGAACCACCTCAACAACCCTTCCTCACCCTCTGGACAACAGTTTTGGTAATCCCGCAAACCCCCTCCTAACTTCCAAACTACGAATTCTCTGCATTAATTCACACCACACATTGCTCTCAGACATGACATCTCCACTGCCTCCAGCCTTCTCCTCGCTGGGAACATTCATCACCCACGCTTCACACCCATATAAAAGCGTTGGTAAACTATACTCTCATACATTCCCCTCTTTGCCTCCAAGGACAAATTCTTTGTCTCCACAGACTCCTAAGTGCACCACTCACCCTTTTCCCTCATCAATTCTATATTCACCTCACCTTCATAGACCCATCCGCTGACACGTCCACTCCCAAATATCTGAATACATTCACCTCCTCCAACTCTCTCCCTCCAATCTGATATCCAATCTTTCATCCCTAATCTTTTTGTTACCTTATAACCTTACTCTTTCCTGTATTCACTTTTATATATATATATAAAATATATAATATATTACATATAATATATATATAAAAATATATATTATATATATAAAAATATATATAATATATATATAATATATATATATATATAGTAGCATAAATTTTCATTATTATTTATTTGATACACCTGAATCAAGATTACATTTTTTTAATACTGATTCCGTGGCTACAGAAAGCTTGACAACCACTGCCTAAGAGTCGTAAAGTGAAGATATACGTAAAGTTCAAACTAATAAAGGATTAATATGGAGATATGAACCTTAGCTATGGTGTGCTTGCGCCTGTATGCCCCAGTGTGTGGATAAGTCGGTAAGGCCAAGTCAATTGGGATTCTGGTGGAGATTTTCGACTAAGTGAGCGTACTGTGGAGAGAGAAGGGATAAGGAAAGATGAGAGAGGGAGAATAGTGCGCGAAGTGAGTGCTGGGGGGAGTATTTTTGGGGGAAATGAGGCTGGGAGAGTGATGCTGGAAGTGAGGGGGGGGGGGGGGGGGGGGGGGGGGGGGG